>WNWK01007429.1:0-94293 GCA_009830355.1 Cherax destructor | reverse complement strand
TTCTGTTGCACCCCAAACCCCTACTAATCATCCATCCCCACTTACAACCCATTCTCCCTGCATCCTGCAATAACCTGCAGCGCTGTATAACCCTTGTGGTTTAGCGCTTCTATTTGAATATAATAATAATTTATTTCAACAGTTCTTTTAATTTTATACAGTTTTTAGGTGCAGTTTACTTGTTTTTAAATTTTATTGCGTGAAAAAAATATTATTAAGCATTGTGTCTAAAATCTAACACAGTGAAGTAATTATGTATAACTAAGCTTATTTAGTTATTTGTAATCTTCAGGGATCTTTGGCTGATTTTATGTAGCAAGTATTATGAACAAGTTCTGCATCAGTTTCTGATTGAAAATGTAAATAATGGTATTCTTGTCCATTGTTCAAGTATACATACTTACATTTAATTAAAAAAATGTGAAGTATGATTTTTATTTATTATTTTCAACAATGATTTCAACATCAATTAAATTTGAAGAAATTATCCAAATAATTTAATATAAAATATCAAGTAATTGCAATTATATTTCTTTCATTTTTGAGATAAATTTTGATTGTAATTATAAATTAAAATCTCAAAGAGTAATTTAAATTGTAATTGTAAATACTTTAAATCATGCAATTACTGCAAGCGTGTTCCTGCCAGCGTCTGGGGATTATATGCTCTATTTTCATCCTACAGCTTTTGTCTCCTCAGCTGCCAGTTAATTTTTAGAGACAACGACATTCTCAGCATGCCATTAAAACTATGTTAACTGTGTACAGAACAGGAAAGAGTAGAGGGAAAGTGGGAGGAATTAAAGCAAGAGAGAGAGAGAGAGGGGAGGGGAGGGAGAGAGAATGAGAGAGAGAGATGGAGAGATACAGAGGGAGAGAGAGAAAAATAAGACAGGGAGAGAGAAAAAAAGACAGGGAGAGAAAAAAAAGATAGGGAGAGAGAGGTAAGTTGGTCAGGAAAAAACTTTTCAGTGAGACTGGACTACCTACAACACTAAAGTAGAAGTAATCCAGCGCCTTCATAGAAATGAATATCAGCGAAATTAGTGATATTTAAGTGTGTTATGGTACTCTGCTTTAGCACGAAAAATGAAAGATGTTACAAATCAGCCAGAACAAAATGATGAGATTCATCCTGGACCTGGGACCAAGAGAGCATGTTGGCCTGGGACCAAGAGAGCATGTTGGCCTGGGACCAAGAGAGCATGTTGGCCTGGGACCAAGAGAGCATGTTGGCATGGGACCAAGAGAGCATGTTGGCCTGGGACCAAGAGAGCATGTTGACCTGGGACCAAGAGAGCATGTTGGCCTGGGACCAATAGAGCATGTTGGCCTGGGACCAAGAAAGCATGTTGGCCTGGGACCAAGAGAGCATGTTGGCCTGGGATCAAGAGAGAATGTTGGCATGGGACCAAGAGAGAATGTTGGCCTGGGACCAAGAGAGCATGTTGGCCTGGGACCAAGAGAGCATGTTGGCCTGGGACTAAGAGAGCATGTTGGCCTGGGACCAAAAGAGCATGTTGACCTGGGACCAAGAGAGCATGTTGGCCTGGGACCAAGAGAGCATGTTGGCCTGGGACCAAAAGAGCATGTTGACCTGGGACCAAGAGAGCATGTTGGCCTGGGACCAAGAGAGCATGTTGGCCTGGGACCAAGAGAGCATGTTGACCTGGGACCAAGAGAGCATGTTGGCCTGGGACTAAGAGAGCATGTTGGCCTGGGACCAAGAAAGCATGTTGGCCTGGGACCAAGAGAGCATGTTGACCTGGGACCAAGAGAGCATGTTGGCCTGGGACCAAGAGAGCATGTTGGCCTGGGACCAAGAGAGCATGTTGACCTGGGACCAAGAGAGCATGTTGGCCTGGGACCAAGAGAGCATGTTGACCTGGGACCAAGAGAGCATGTTGGCCTGGGACAAAGAGAGTATGTTGGCCTGGGACCAAGAGAGCATGTTGGCCTGGGACCAAGAGAGCATGATGGCCTGGGACCAAGAGAGCATGTTGGCATGGGACCAAGAGAGCATGTTGGCCTGGGACCAAGAGAGCATGTTGGCCTGGGACCAAGAGAGCATGTTGACCTGGAACCAAGAGAGCATGTTGGCCTGGGACCAAGAGAGCATGTTGGTAAGGATGAATTACAACAAATGGATGTTGAATGTTGAATACAGAGTAAAGCAACTTAAGTTAAATCATCTTTATAAAACTGCTTACAAAGTGTGCAGAATATCTTACTGTTAAGTTTGTTAAAGTTAGAAACCAAAACCAGTATGGTGGGTGGTCAGGCCTCAAACACCTATTATAGAGCAATAAAAGAAAGGAACGGATTGCCTGCTTGAGCCAGTTCAATAAGAGAGCTAAAAGGTACCTAATGAATGAAGCTACAGAAAGGGAGAGTGATTTCTTGTATTTATGTTATTGTAAGCTGATCCGCTATTCATGTTCATGTATATAAATCAGTTCACTTTATTCCTATTATATCTCCTTTTATTGTATCTGATTTTCACACAATTAAGCTACTTAGCTTTTTTTCAATTTTAAGGTTATAATCATGACTGTTATCTACTGTGACTTACTGCTTGACTTCAAATATGTATTAATATAATACAAGGTCCACATGGAAATAAATCACTTTAACTTTTCTGAGTTATCCTAGGTAATTTGCAGATGTATGTTAAATTATGTATGATAATTGTACTTATGTGTACATGTATGTAAATAATCTTGTTTAAGTGTAGTGTATGTATGTGAGGGATCGCTGGCAGACCTGATGTATCGTAGTCACTATTGTCTTCACAGAAAATATTTAACATTCTATCTTTTTTTTTGGTGCTATGTAATAACATTTGGGTGTTATATAACAACGTGTGCATCTATTACATCGTGATTTGCATTAACAACTTTCAAAAGATGGAAACATGTGGATAACATATAAACAGTTTTTTATTAAGTGATAGCGAGAAGGCAACACTCTCCTGGCTGTCCACCCCATAAGCCTCACTCATCCATCCAAACCCACAACACCCACAACACCCACAACACCCACAACACCCCGCCACTCTTCTCTCCAGCATGACTTTATTGTAATCTTGCAACACTTTTCTTTGTGATGACTTTGCATCACAAAGAAAAGAGTTGCAGGTTTATCCTCACTAACTGGTTATTGTCCCAATTTTTTTTTAATTTTATTTAAAAACATTACAATTATACAAGTGTCATGAATTATACAACGTAACAGAGAAGTTATGAAATATATAATCAAACTGGAATCAATAAACCCGACACCTTATAATAGAAACCTTTACCATATAATATTAAACATTATTCTCCCACATACATCGGGTTATAAAATTACGTTATATACACTAGAAACAAGTCGTGCATGTAATATATACAGATGTTAAGATATATAATATATATGTATACCCCTTATGTCATATCTTTATGAGACACACTTTGTACATAAATTTCATTATCATAATACCATAAGCATAACGCTCTCTTTGGGTCACACAACCCCGCCGTTCCTATATACTTTTAATCCTACATTTATATTCTATAGATCACAACATCACTGCAAACAACCATCTACAAAATGTATGAACACAAAAAATTAATGTCTGCCTTCACTGAAGGACTATGAAACCAGCCACATAATGACGGCTTTGTTATTAGTACTTTACATTGACTTGGTATCTGTAGAAATTTGTCTTGGACTGCCGCCTTGTAAGCTTCCCCCTGGCAAGCACTGTTGACACGGACACTCTGAGACGCTACTCTCAGACTTAAAAGTGGCTTATGGGACAGAATTTCTAACTGACTGCAGCTGCGAGAATTCCCCACCTACATGCACGACTAAAAAAGGGTTTAACTTACTTGATGGAGTAGAAATGTCTCCTAGTCTTCCAATCTCCCTACAACACCATGTGTAGGGAAGGACCTTAATCTGCAAGAATTCAAGTGGTATTAGTGTCCTGCCTGCATCTCAGAGTTCCCTGGTTTCAAAGGATATCCCCTAAGTTACATATATGCAGTAAGTGACACTAGCTTCTAGACTAATACTTAAGGGGGATTGCCCACAATTATTACCTTATAGTGGGCGTTCGCCCGCTTATAACCCACAGCTCAAATAACCCCACCTTCCTCCGAATATCGCCGGCCAGCTATACTAAGAGAAATGCAAAGTATATTATCTTACTGCGGGGGCCTGGGCCAGAGACGAATATCCACAGTACATCGAGAAGCCTCTGTGATTCTTGGTTCCCAGGCAAGTATTTTGAAGACACGTGGGGCACCGAGCTCTAGCTCTTAGTACCTTGTTATCACCATGGTGTCCAGTTCAAGAAGAAGGAACTAGCTTCTCTCCCGCCTAGATTCAAGTGTGGAGATCCCAGTTATCCTTAGCTAACATAACCTAATGTTCGCCTATTCAGGCCTTAAAACTACCTATGTTAAGGTGCTAGAGCTACATTATTAATATCTAAAGTTGCCTCAATAATCCTACTATTAGTTACTAACTGTACAAACTTACCTAGACCTTCCTAGGAGAGTAAATCTATGAATTAATATGTACTATCTTACTACCCTCGCCAACTGTGAGTGTGTTTGTTTGGGTGGGTGTGTGGGTTCATAAACTCCGAGGACCTATCCGTGGTATGTTTAAGGCTCCATACGGCTCACTTACCCTGTGGAACTTGAGCGACTCAAAAAAGTTTCCACATCCTCCCGCCAACGAAGGTAGACGATAAGTCTTCATCAAGTTCACCTTTCACAAGCCCTTACAGCGGGCCCTGGGCACGAGTGCCGTCCGGTCACTCTCGTCGAGCAGACTCTGGTCTAACTCCGACTGTCCAGTTTCTGTCGTGTGGACCTCTGGGGGTGCAAACTTGTTGGTTCCGGTGGTCTTAACACCCTTCCCTTTAACTTTAATGTCTTTCACATGTCTAGCCTTGTCTGAGCAGCTTCGTACTTTCCCACCCGGTGGCCCATATGCCCTGGTAGCCTTTCTTCCCACTGATACGAGGTTCCCTGGGTTTAATGACAATCTATCTCCCTCTTTAGGTACCCCATAAAAGCGTCTCCCCAAGGTGGCTAAGTGTTTGTCTCTCCCTACTTGGTTTGGCTTACCCGGCGGTTCATCGTGTACACTAACATTCATTATCACTACTCCCCCAGCTATCGTGGTGTCAGCTTCCCCCCTCTCTGGCGTTGCAGGGAATTCATGAGGAATCCTGCCACCGATGATATATCCTACTGGGGATCTGTATAAACCAATTCCTTTCTTAATAGTCCATCGTGTAGACAGGAAGTCATCTAGATAGTTGGCTCCCACCAGGATACCTACATTTCTGACTGTGTCAGTGGTAATGCCCTGGTCTGCCAGCTTCACACCAAGGTCTTTCAATCGCTTGGTTGCTGCAGCAAGATCTCTGGTCGTAATTGCCGCAGGTAACGTCTTTACTACCAAAGCTGTAATATTTCTGCGATGTCCACCCAATTTAACAGTGACATCCACAACATCGTAAGACTTGGGCGGGCCCTGACTTGTAGCACCTCCCAATGTCGCATTAACTTTGTCGGTGGCCTTCAACTTTAACTTAGCCACCAACTTCTCTGTTATCATGGACACTTGTGCTCCCGAGTCAAAGAATAATCGGGTTGTTTTGGATCTGTTCCCGTTCACAACCCCTGCCATGACTGTAGGTAGGGCAGCAACTCTGTGCTTCTCACTCAGATTAGAGACTTTGCCCACACTAATCACGCAGACCCCGTCAACTTCCTGATGAAAAATGTGGACTCACTTCAACATAAAAGTCATCATATTATAATTGTTGGTGACCTCAACCAACATCTTATACAGAGGGATTCTGATGTACCACTTGCAGTGATTGACTTGAGAAGCCTCGTTGACTTTCCTACTCGCATCTCTGACTCCTCCCTCGAACCACAAGTCTGAGATCTATCTGTAAACATAGTCGCTTGCCAACCCCTTGGCTATGTTGGATCATCTGACCACAAGGCTGTCTTTACGACACTTAAGATTCATACAGAACGAGGTGAAGAATCTATACGTACAACCTGGCAGTGGAGAAAAGAAAACTGTTTGGCCCTTTGCTCTGAGCTTGCTACGTCAGATTGGAAAGCTCTGCTCCAGGGTGATATTGATAACCAGTGAATGCCATTACCGATCACGTACTTAATCTTCAACAAAAACACATCCTTCATCGGCAGTATGTGACGAAGCCTTCAGATCAGCTATGGTTCGGCTTTCATTGTCGAGAGGCTGCTACTGATAAGTACAAGACTTGCAAAAGGTATAAGAGGCATCCCATTATCCATAACATGATCCTGCACAGGCAAGCATGTTGGCCAAAGTGGACCATCTCTATGAGAGACTGACACAAAAAGAAAACTGGCATCAGGTAGAGTGGGCTCCAAAAGCTGGTGGTCCTTGATCAAGGACCGACAAGGTTATTTACCCCATGAAATTATTCCACCTCTAAATCGGCAGCATTGGACCGTATCTACCTGCAAGGAAATCTCCTTGGCTAGCCGCAAGAACTGTGTCAAAGTTGTCTGTTGTGACAAGACAGGACGTAGTGTATTTTTTCTTATTTAATCGCTGGACTAAGAAAAGGCTGTGGACACTCATAAGGTGAACCCAAAATTGCTGAGTAGCTGTGCAGACCAGCTAGCGTCACCTCTAACTCATATCTATCAGCACTGCTAGCACAGTGTAAATGGCCATCGCTGTGGAAAGATTAAACTGTATTCCCTGTTCATAAAAAGTAGAGCAGAGCGGAAATCAGCAACTACAGACCAATGTCACTTCTGTTAATTACTGGCAAGATTTTTGAGACAATAATCTCACGGCAGATGACAGCGATTTTCGACTACTACTCGCCTCTTTGTGACCCTCAGTATGGCTTCAGAAAAGGCCATTCAACTGCTGATTTGCTGTTAAATCTCTCCACTATGTGGCACCAGTTACTAGATAATTCAAGGTCAAATGTGCAGTAGCACCAGACATTGCTGGTGCTTTCAACCGAGTATGGCACCAGGGACTCAACGGGACAGTCAACAAGACACAGTAATGGCGCAAGTGTTCCACAGTAAAGTGTGCTTGGGCTATTGTTATAGAATGTCTGCTTCATTGACCTTCAACTTGTCCCAGAATTCCACTAATATGCAGACGACTGTACTATGACTATACTGCTCAAAGTTACATCAATCACCGGCTTTATCAGCCTGGGAAACACGATGGCAGGTCACAATTGCTCCTGAGAAAACTCAAATGTTGATGGTCTCTAGGTACAATGATGGTTATCCTGGAGCAGTGGTTAAAATGAAAGGGAAATTGTTGGTACACGGGGATGAAGTAAATATTTTTGGGGTGACATTTGGTTCGAAACTGACTATGAAGAACCACTTTGTAAATCTTGCAAACTGAGCTACTAGGAAGCTTACAACTCTTAGACGTATCTCGAATCTGTTCAACAGTAGAGGTTGTAAGATTCTGTACGAGGCACAGATAAGCTCACACCTTGAGTATGCGTCGCTTTCGTGGATATCCTGCCCTCCCCCCCTCCCCCGTCTCATCTGTGGCTTCTTGACAAGAATGGAGAACAGAGCAAGATGAATCATCTCTCGCCTGGGCCCATCCTGGACGGATCTGTCATTTCAGAAGAGCCTTCAACACCGGAGGGATGTAGGTGGCTTACTGTTATGTACTAGGCCAATATTGCCAAAGTACCACACTTTGGCTTCACTCTGAAGATAGAGAGAAGTGAGCTTGTACACAAGAGCAGTTATACTCTGGATGTACCCTTCTCCAGAACATCACTTCATTTGAGATCATTTAATATTAGGATGACGCCAATCTGGAACATGTTCGTACACCATTACAACATCAACGAAATAAAGTCAGTTGACCGAATGAAATCGTTGTCCCTCAGACTGCTACAGTTTCAACCTTTTCCTTATTTGTATATATCTTAACATTAAAACGACTTTCAAATGAGGTGATGTAGGCAACAGCTTTTAGCTTGTAAATAAAGTTAGGAACCCTGAACTTAACCTTGTAAAAGCCTGTGTAAAAGAGAGAGAGAGAGAGAGAGAGAGAGAGAGAGAGAGAGAGAGAGAGAGAGAGAGAGAGAGAGAGAGAGAGAGAGAGAGAGAGAGAGAGAGAGCAGAGAGAGAGAGAGAGAGAGAGCAGAGAGAGAGAGCAGAAGAGAGAGAGAGAGAGAGAGAGAGAGAGAGAGAGAGAGAGAGAGAGAGAGAGAGAGAGAGAGCACAACGCAGGAAAAGACAAATACATCGACAGCAATTAAAGCATCACCGAAAAAGGAATTCTGATGGAGCAGCACAAAAGCATTATCCATAAAGGCCGGGCGGCTGCAAAGGCATGAAAAATCAACCAACAGAAAAGACAGGAAAAGTTGAGTGGATCAATTTCAGTGAAAATTGTTCACTGCATCCAGACACGTGAATAACTCAGTTCAGTTGTCAAAACCTTAAATACCAACACTAACATTGGCTCTGTTGAATAACAAAGCTGAGAGCTTCATACTATTCTAAATCTCTTAAGTGTTACAGTATCTGAGCCTTAGTTATGAACACAGGTCTTGAATCTAGGCCCAGAGCCCGGATGCTGAACCCAGGTACTTAAAGCCAGGTTCTGAACCATGGCCCTCATCCCAGGTCTTGATGTCAAGTCCTGAGCTCAAGTCATGAGCCATGGTCTTGAATCCAGAACTTAAACCCAAGTAGTATATCAAGGTCTTGAACCCTGGATTTCACTCCAAGATATGAACCCACATATTTAACCCAGATCCTGAACCTAGGTCTTGATTCCAGGTTCTGAACTGAGGATCTGAACCCAGGTTCTGAATCAAGGTCCAGAACGCAGGTCACGAACCTATCTTCTGAAAACAGATATTGAAGACAGATCCTGAACCCCAGTCCTGAACCCAGGTCCTAACTCTAGGATCTGAAGTCAGGTTCTCAGTCAAGGTTCAGAACCCAGGCACGAATCTAAGTTCGGAAACCTCGTTCAGGATCCACATCCTGAATCAAGGTCTGGAACCCTAAAGTCAAGTCATGAACTCAGTCCCTCAAGAGAGGTACTGATCCTAGGTACGGAACCTTCAGGTTTTCAACCCAGGTTTTGAACAAAAGTTTAACCAAGGTCCTATTATCAGTTCTGAACCCAAGATCTAAACCCAGGCTCTGAAACTGGATTCTGAAAATAGGTCCATAACTCGTATCATAAATCCAGGTCCTGAACCCAAGTCCTTATCCCAGATCTTGGACCCAGATTAGGAATTCAGATCTTGAACCCAAGTTCTGAATCAGGTTCTAAACTCAGGTCCTGAATATAGATTCTGAAATCATGTCCTGTGCATATTTGCCTAAAATTATCAAAATTAATACTTTACATCATTATTATGAGGGTACCTCATACACACACACGCACACACACACACATATTATTTTTCTCTCTCCCAACAAGTGCCTTTCACAACTAGTTACCATTATAACAGGACAAGCGTCTTTCGACAAGTGACTTTAAAACCTATTAGCACACACTAGGTGTGTGCTAATAGGTTTTAAATTCACATGCACACACCTAGAAAGGAATGAGCTAATAAACGACAACCAGCACGGATTCAGAGACGGGAAATCCTGTGTCACGAACCTACTAGAGTTCTATGACAAGGTGACAGCAGTAAGACAAGAGAGGGGTGGGTAGACTGCAATTTCTTGGACTGCAGGAAGGCTTTTGACACAGTTCCACATAAGAGATTAGTGCAAAACCTGGAGGACCAGGCAGGTATAACAGGGAAGGCGCTGCAATGGATCAGAGAATACCTGATGGGAAGACATCAGCGAGTCATGGTACGTGATGAGGTGTCGGAGTGGGCGCCTGTGACGAGCGGGGTGCCACAGGGGTCAGTCCTATGACCAGTGCTACTTCTGGTATATGTCAATGACATGACGGAAGGAATAGACTCAGAAGTGTCCCTGTTTGCAGACGAAATGAAGTTAATGAAAATTCAGTCGGAGGAGGACAAGGCAGGACTACAGAGGGATCGTCTTACAAGTGAATGTAATTTTAGGGTCTTCAATCTTTCTAATCCTATGTATTAATTTAGTCATTCTATGCTGAATGTTTTCTAACTAATTAATATCTATTCTGTAATATGGAGACCAGAATTGAGCTGCGTAATCTAGGTGAGGCCTTACTAACGATGTATAAAGCTGTAATATAACCTCTGGACTTCTGTTGCTTACACTTCTTGATATAAATCCCAGTAATCTGTTAGCCTTATTACGTACGCTTAGGCACTGCTGTCTTGGTTTAAGGTTGCTGCTTACCATAACCCCCAAGACCTTCTCGCAATCTGTATAGCTAAGTTCTACGCCATTCAACTTATAAGTGCTTGGGTTATGGACACTCCCGAGCTTCAGAACCTTGCATTTATCTACATTGAACTGCATCTGCCACTTTTCTGACCACGAATTGAGTTTGTCTAAATCGTCCTGAAGTTCCCTGACATCTACGTTTGAATAAATTATCCTACCTATCTTCGTGTCGTCGGCGAATTTGCTCATATCACTAATAATTCCCTCATCAAGGTCATTGATATATATTATAAACAACAATGGGCCCAAGACTGATCCCTGTGGAACGCCACTTGTTACAGATCCCCACTCGGATTTAACCCCATTTAAGCACACTCTCTGCTTCCTATTGGTGAGCCATGACTCGATCCATGACAGCACCTTTTCCCCAATTCCATGAGCTGCCACTTTCCTTAACAGTCTCTGGTGCGGTACTCTATCAAAAGCCTTACTAAAATCTAAATAAACAATATAGAATTCTTTATCGTGATCAACAGCCTCAAAAGCTTTACCGAAGAAAGTTAATAAATTAGTTAGGCAGGAACGGCCCCTCGTGAATCCATGCTGAGTCTCGTTAATCAAATTATGTTTATCGAGATGGTTTCTTATAATATCAGCTATAATTGACTCTAGCAATTTGCCTACAATTGAGGTCAGGCTTATTGGGCGGTAATTTGACGGTAGTGACTTGTCCCCTGCCTTAAAAATAGGAATTACATTATGATCTTAGATGGCTTGACTTGTCCGATCTGAGGCAAGGAAACATTGAGTCTCCTCTGGGACGTCGGGGCTCCTGCTACCTACCAACCTTCTCCACCCAGGATATCTGTGGTTCTGATTAGCATTTCTTGAATCATCCCTATCTCACTGGCCCGGCTGGTTTCGCTTGCTTCGCTGTCCTATGAGCGCAGGAAATCCAGTGAGTCGTCTCGCAGCTTCTTCGCCAGAAATGCGCCCCACATTTCCAAATCCGAGTCCTCAGGTGAGTGCTTGGAACATCGTAACATCTTCCTTTCGAAAGAAGTCATGTGCTTCCGTGTGCTTGTTTTGTGTTCCTGGAAGTAGAGGCAAGAGAAGCACATTTTAAATGTTAAACCCAGAGGTAACACCTCACACAGAGGTGACAACACCTCACACAGAGAAGGTGACAACACCTCACACAAAGGTGACAACACCTCACACACAAACCTAACCCATGCATACATTTGTCTAACATCAAGTAAAATTGTTCGCCTGACAAAGCACTCACTGTATTTTGTTGAAAAATATTTTTACAGAGCGTGTTCTTTATGTGTGTACTCACCTAGTTGTGGTTGCAGGATTCGAGTCATAGCTTCTGGCCCTGTGTGTGTGTGTGTGTGTCTGATAAGCTATGTAGAGATAAAAAATTTATGTGCAATACATTTGAGCAACACACTTATGATATATGTTTTTATACTTTTTTTCACAGATGTTTCCCAGTATATTTGTTCTATTTGTCTGGCATTTTCCAGTGTGGTTTATTGCACGTTATTTCATCGGGTTTGCATATTGCATTCGAGCCCATCCCAGCATTTGAAATGCTGAATAAAATTTTCCAATTGTTGACAATTTTATACCCATTACTGAACCTGCCTAACCATATTTTTGTAGAATATTAACACTGCGGTGAAGAGCGAGCGCCCTAGACCAGCCTCACCCTCTGTTGATTTTGCAGCTCAGCAACTTCACTATTTATTTATTTTCAGCAATTTCTAACAGAATATGATATATCGTGTTTAGTCTGTCTGTCTGTCTCTCTCTCTCCCGTTTTAGCTTTCTCTCATATCAAGTTGGAAAAGTTCAGATTCAGGAAGGATATAGGAAAACACTGGTTTGGTAATAGAGTTGTGGATGAGTGGAACAAACTCCCGAGTACCGTCATAGATGCTAAGACGTTGTGTAGTTTTAAAAATAGGTTAGATAAATACATGGGTGGGTGTGGATGGGTGTGAGTTTGGACCTGACTAGCTTGTACTACCAGGTCAGTAGCTGTACTAATTCCTTAAGTGGAAGTGACCTGACCAGGTGGTCGGCTGACCAGGTGGTCGGCTGGACGATTATATGAGTGGGTGCGGTTGGGTGTGAATTGGTCCTGACTAGCTTGTGCTAGGTCAGATGCAGTGCTCCTTCCTTAAATGAATGTAACCTGACCTGGCTGGGTCGGGGCATTGGCTTAATTAAGCCGTTGGAGATTTGGACCTGCCTCGCATGGGCCAGTAGGCCTGCTGCAGTGTTCCTTCTTTCATATGTTCTTATGTTCTTATACACACAAACACACTCACACACATACATGCACACCTCGAGCTCAACTCGAGGTTTAAGGAAGTATTCACAGTGCAGTCAGGAAGGCAGCTGGGTAGACAGGACGGGGTTCATCACCAACAAGGGATGTATCAAGTGCTAGAGGGCATACACACAACTGAGGGGGAGGTGAAGCAGTTACTCAAGTGACCTTGATACCTCAAAGGCGATGGGTCCGGACAATATCTCCCCGTGGGTCCTTCGGGAAGGAGCTGAGGTACTGAGTGTGCCACTTACCATAATATTCAACACATCCCTTGAAACTGGGCAGCTACCTGAGATATGGAAAAAGGCCAACGTAGTCCCCATCTTTAAAAAAGGAGACAGAAAAGAGGCACTAAACTATAGACCAGTGTCACTTACGTGTATAGTGTGCAAAGTCTTAGAGAAAATCATCAGGAAAAGAATGGTGGAGCATCTGGAGCAGAACAGGATAATCAACGCCAGACAGCAAGGATTCAGGGAAGGCAAATCCTGTGTAACAAACCTCCTGGAGTTCTATGATAAAGTAACAGAGGTAAGGCAAGAGAGAGAAGGGTGGGTTGACTGCATTTTCCTGGACTGCAGGAAGGCCTTCGACACAGTTCCTCGTATGAGATTAGTAAAGAAGTTGGAAGACCAAGCGTGTATAACAGGAAGGGCACTGGAATGGATCAGGGAATACCTCACAGGGAGGCAACAACGGGTCATGGTGCGTGATGAGGTATCACAGTGAACGCCGGTGACGAGCGGTGTACCGCAGGGGTCAGTCCTAGGACCAGTGTTATTCTTGGTATATGTGAATGACATGACGGATGGGATAGACTCAGAAGTGTCTCTGTTCGCAGATGATGTGAAATTAATGAGGAGAATCACATCGGATGAAGACCAAGCAGGACTTCAAAGAGACCTGGACAAGCTTGACATCTGATCTAGCAACTGGCTTCTCGCCTTTAACCCCACCAAATGCAAAGTCATGAAGATCGGAGAAGGGCAAAGATCGCTGACAGAGTACAAGCTAGGTGGACAAAGGCTACAAACCTCATCAAAGGAGAAAGACCTTGGGGTGAGTATAACGCCATGCACGTCTCCGGAAACACACATCAACCAGATAACCGCGGCAGCATATGGGCGACTGGCAAACCTAAGATTAGCGTTCCGTTACCTTAACAAGGAATCGTTCAAGACACTGTACACCGTGTACGTCAGGCCCATACTAGAGTATGCAGCACCAGTCTGGAATCCACACCTGGTCAAGCACGTCAAGAAATTAGAGAAAGTGCAAAGGCTTGCGACAAGGCTAGTTCCACAACTCAGGGGACTGCCCTATGAAGAAAGGTTGAGGGAAATAGGACTAACAACACTGGAGGACAGAAGGGTTAGAGGAGACATGATAACGAAATACAAAATACTGCGGGGAATTGACAAGGTAGATAGTGACATGATGTTCCAGAGAGGGAACACAGAAACAAGGGGACACAACTGGAAGCTGAAGACTCAGATGAGTCAAAGGGATGTTAGGAAGCACTTCTTCAGCCATAGAGTAGTTAGGAAGTGGAATAGTCTAGTGAACGATATAGTGGAGGCGGGAACCATACATAGTTTTAAGACAAGGTATGATAAAGCTCATGGAGCAGGGAGAGCAGAGTCCCAGTAGCGAACAGCGAAGAGGTGGGGCCAGGAGCTGAGTCTCGACCCCTGCAACCACAATTAGGTGAGTACACACACACACACACTCGACCCCTGCAACACACGCACACACACTAGACCCCTGCAACACACGCACACACACACACACACACTAGACCCCTGCAACACACGCACACACACACACACACACCCACTAGACCCTTGCAACACACACACACACACACTCGACCCCTTCAACACACGCACACACACACATGGCTAAGGGGTATGTCCTACGAGGAGAGGTTAAGGTAAACCGACCTGACGACACTGGAGGACAGGAGAGATAGGGGGGACATGATAACGACATATAAAATACTGAGAGGAATTGACAAGGTTGACAGAGACAGAATGTTCCAAAGATGGGACACAGCAACAAGGGGACACAGTTGGAAGTTGAAGACTCAGATGAATCACAGGGATGTTAGGAAGTATTTCTTCAGTCACAGAGTAGTCGGGAAGTGGAATAGCTTGGGAAGCGATGTAGTGGAGGCAGGTTCCATACACAGCTTTAAGAAGAGGTATGATAAAGCTCATGGCGCAGGGAGAGTGACCCAGTAGCGGCCAGTGAAGAGGCGGGGCCAGGAGCTATGTCTCGACCCCTGCAACCACAACTAGGTGAGTACAACTAGGTGAGTACATGGGTTGATATTATACGCCAAAGTTCAACTCTTCATTTCCTTCAGAAGTTTGCAACCTTACAGATCCAGTATCACTTCATTATACTATATTCCGTTTTTATTGCAGCATTTCAATTTTTCTCTGACGTTTAAGACTACGTCATTCTCTTAATTATTTCTGTAAGTGATGAATTATGTAAAACCTCTTGTAACGCAATGGGCAACCATGTCCCGATACTTTCACTCAAACATTGTTCCATAATTGCGTTTATATCTCTGTTTTTTTTGAGCAACCAATTTGTCGCAGTGTGGTAATTTTGTTTGCAGCAATAGACTGTTATTGTAATAGATTTTGAAAAAGAATACTTATTTTTGCATCATCTCTCCATTCTTCTCTTCTGTCTCTTAACTTTCAGCACTTAAATTCTTATTCCTACCTCACTAATCTTTTTACAGCATTAAACAAAAAAAAATCTTTTGTTTCCGAGACCACAATTGTTTTCTTTCCCACACGGTTCCACATCATCAATATTAGTTTCCCTTTTATAAAACCTCATTTTTTCTTAAAATATTATAATTACCCAGATCACGGTCAGAAATTAGTTTAAGCCCCTTCATAAATCACTAACCACCCTGTCCACTGACACAGCTGGGATTTTGCCGTCCCTAGTAAACATAACGATATTATTGAAAAATGTTCCCCGCTGACAATATACTCCATTTTGGATTCCTCGCAGTACTTACCCAACCAGCTGAACAGCGACTCGTTTCCCATCGTCACCCTTAGGCAGAATACAACATATTACACCCATCCATCTCCTTTCTTTAATCTTCGTAATATTTAAACATTAAATAGCTAAAAGCATGTAGCAAATCTTCGCTTCTTGCCATCTTGATATTTCCTCCAGCACTGAAGCAAACATTGGTATCATTTCCACTACCTAATAAATTATTGGTCATGCGGTGTCTACAAATTGTATTTGTGCACCAGGGAGGCAGCCACGAAACCTCATTTTATTGTCATTATCATTAAAGGCCCCGTCCATATAAAGTGTAGATTGATCAATAACAACACTGCGACTAACCAAGGATTCGAACATTTGTTCTTTTGACCCGCCTCATGGTGATCGAAAACCACATGACGCTCTAACCCACAGGACCACCAAATCCTACAAGAATCAAGTACCCAGCAGAGCTTGGAGTGTTACCTTGATCCGAGGACATACGGTGGTGTGGGTGCCTCTCAGCTAATTTCATTCTCCTCCTCGTTTGGTGTACTAGCCTCAACGAACAGTATTTTATATTATTGTAACCACGAACGAGTGGTATGATCAACAACAACACTGCGACTAGCCAAGAATTCGAACCCATGTTGTGTCATGGGTTCGAATCCTTGGCTAGTCGCAGTGTTGTTATTGATCAATACCAATCGTTCGACGTTACAATAATATAAAGTGTAGATGAATTAAGCTCCAACGAGAGGATGGGGGTTTGAGGGAAATTTGTGACTTCTCCTTTGTTCAATATAAGTGAGGGATGAACAATGTGTTCCATACTCTATATGGACTTGTCCGATGAACCCTCATTTCCCTCCAAAAAGTCAAATTGACAATCCTGACAGAGTATTTTCTCAGAAGACACTCTTAAAATATTCTAGATAAGATAGCTAATAAGTTCTTAGCCTTATAATACAGCTAATAAGAAGAATTAAGTTAAGAGCACCTCCTAGTATAGGGAGCCTCTAATTCTTTGAAATAATGACATTTTTTCCCGCGCCCTGAGGACCAGTGCTCATGGGACAGGGAGTTACAAACAGAAGTTTACCGGGATGATGTAATACAATGTGGAAACGCTAAACTGCATGGAAATAGCCTTAACGAAGGTATCTCTCGGTATTAACCCTAGTCTGTGGTTTTATTTAACCACTGACGACACAGTAGAAGTGATTCAACCACTTTAAGATGGTAATTGAAGAGAATACTAACGCACTAATCACACTGCGTAAACGGGACTCTGTCCAGCGACATATGGTCAGTAATTCTCTCTACCGAGGTGTCCTGCAGGCTAATACCTTGTTGTAGTCTTGTTGCAAACCTTTGCACCTTTGTAGTTAGGGAATATAAAATAAGTTGTTTTTAATATGGAAAAAGTGCTCCATAAATTTATAAATCATGGGGGATTTCGTAGATGATATATTTCATGTTTGGCATCACGGTGTCACTAGACTGGACCGTGGGTAAAAAGGCCGCGAGGGATATTTCGTGGAGTTGCACAGGACCTAAGATGGACCTTGCTGGATTAAGTGGGGCGTGTGTGATGAGAGAAGAAAACAAAATATAGCATGTTTATCGGCTTGTGTAAACTAAGACTGCGTTATATTTTTATTTTCCTAAAAGAGAGTTTATCTGACCTTTCTTGTGGGTCAAACCTGCGTTTATTAATCACTGTATTGACCACTAGTTTAACTCTGAGTTTACGAGGGAGTGTGGCCCTAGGGTGGTTTTTATTTTAATATTTTTTTTGTGTGTAATTAAGATGAATGAGTTTACCTCTAGACAGTGTTTACCACCTATGGTCTCACTAACTTCGTAAAATGTAGTATGTTATTAATCGCGGACAATAAGAATTAAGGTTTTTGAATGAATCTTCGTAAACAAGTGACAAGTCAAGTGACGTTGAAACACATCTACAAGTGTACTAAACACTATACCATGGGCAGTGATCTAGAGACAATACACTTGTGAAAGTGATAGAACTGCATAATATCAATGCTTTCAAGGATGGTGTTTAACATGCCTAGAACGACGAGGTACAGCGTCACCGTCAGCGTCCAGATGACGCGGTTGTGTCACAGCTCATGAACTAGGGTAAGATCCACTTTCTAGTACCGTTTTCTAGGGTAATACTACAGTAATCCGATCAGAACAGGTTACAAAATTTTGAACAAGCAGCTTTGTGGTGTCGTGATATATAGGCGATTCCGCCCAACCCAGATATAGTCACTTGACCTCTCTTACTTGAGATAAACCTTTACAATAGTTGAAAACATAACAGGTAGTCCATATTCTTAACCCTTGTGTGTTTCACCCAACATACACGGCAACGGGAACAATATTCGACTGTAGCTATCGGAGGAGAGTCCAGGTTGCAACACTTGATCCTAAGTTTAGAGTCAGGTCTCCCAGAGTGGTCAATATCGATCCCTTCGATGGGACTATCGAAGGGGTAAATAAATAGCTGGGGGTCAAAAGGGGATCAGCAAATGTTTGGGGACGTGATTTAGAAATACAAAATATAGACATTGACTCTCAGTTGCTTTTCCAATTTCGTACAAGTTGAAGCTGTTTTAGCTATGCAAATGCAATTCTAACTAATCAGAAGATCTGACTGAACCTGGAAGAGTGGTGACTTACCACTAAAACTCACCAGTCACCAACCAAACGTCAGTGTCCTTGTTGACGCTCCTCAGATGCAGTCTTCCCATTAATGATATCAACAGTTTCAGTTAAAAAAGAAAATGTTAATTCTCATACTCTACATAATTTAAATATTACCTATTTATTATGAAGTCATTAATAATAATAATAATAATAATAATAATAATAATAATAATAATATTATTATTATTATTATTATTATTATTATTATTATTATTATTATTATTATTATTATTATTATTATTATTATTATTCGTAGTACTATTAATTAAACTAATATTTATTACATTATTTTCATATAATAAATGTTTGGGGGTCGACGAACAATCTAAAACTTCATGAAGGTGTCCATGAGCTGAAGAGTTGGGGCACCACTGAATTCTAGTCGATGCAAAATGTGGTTACAACCTCAAGATTTCAGATATCTTATCATAAATAATGAGGTGTTTTGTCATATCTTGTGAGCTTGGATGTTTGGACACTAAGATATAATGTTTCAGTGTATGGCGGCCCCGTCTCTGTACACACACTTTGTATTTATATCATTGACATCTCCATAGAAACCTTACTGCTAGAAACAGCATAATTATTTATCCCTGAAGTGGTACTTTTATGAGATCGATTTATGCTTTTCTTTTTTTTCCTTTCTCCTACTTTTCGACATTATTTTGTTTATAACTATAGAACGCTTCATCAAGGAATGTTCATCACTTACGTACGGTAACTAGGACCAAATCCTAAAACCAACTGGCATGTTGCATACTAAGAGTATGTTACATGGGTTTCGACGTATGTCTAACGCCCATAGAGGCATGCCCTCCCGACCAGCGAACCAACTATATAGCAGTCAGGGCCCCACTGATATGCTAAACCTGTTTCAACCCAGCCAGTCACATGAAAGCCTGCCAAATTGTAAAGGGATATCTAGAATTCCGTGAAATAAGAGTGGCAGACTTTGCTTAATTAATTGTTCAAGGATCTCGCCATATCTCTTGCTTACAAACTTGTCATACTGTAATTATTGTAAATATTGTACCTGTATCACGCTTATTTGGTGAAGGAAAAATAATTTGGGTATTTACTCTCTGTTGTCTTTTCCTTGGTCCTACACTGTTATTTAGTTATCATACTGACAGTTATGAAAAAAAGTGCCCAGGCCACGTTCACGTTCGTTAAGAAAAAACTTATTGAACCCACTTTCAGCATCAAGGAATGTTTTGAAAACTTCCAGAATCCTCATTGGTGGAGCTGCAAAACTTTACAAAAGGTACCAAAAAATACGATAACGCGGAGAATGAAATTCAAATGTGAAGGTAATGATCTGATGCTTTAAAGTAAATAGTGCTATTTTTTTTATTCCCGTTAAATAACTTTAAATAAATTTCAGTTTACTGAAAGGCTTCAGTATTTAATAGCTAATTCATCTAAGGTCCAGGTAAATTCGTTAAAGTAGTAAAATAATTAAAAATTATAGAATAGTTGGAATCGGTGCAATATCTGAAGAATGAAGTAACTGGTCGGTTTCAAATTTTCACTAAAGGTATGGTTTCCTGAACACAAGGTTCTCACAGCCATTGATCTGTATGAGTCCCAGTTTGCCAGTTATACTGAACAGTGATACTCATTTTTTTTTATTTAATAACTAACGAATGCTTCTTCTGACGCATCAAAATATTTACTGTGCAGCAATTTCTTTTTTCTTCGTCAGTGTTATCGTGAAAAGTGCTACGAATCATCATGTTTTCTTCAGTCATTCGCCATATCTCTTTCTTGGCTTCTTGCAGCACCAACTTCACCTGGTGCAACAATTACTCCAGACATCGTAGTGTTAATCTTCGCAGAGAACCTAACTAGTCACGTGCTCAGACGCCTCAGGTCGGCTCGCTAGGATACAATGCTTGGGAGAAATGTCCAAGGAATCCTTGACAATTTTGGGTTTGTGTTGTCATAGTCAATTGTACCATTTCTGAAGGTGAATTCGATAAGAATTTTCTAACGTTAACTAATGTTTAGGTTCTCCACATGTGTATTTATGATTGTTGTGGTCGGAATTAATATTATTGGAGATTTTTATGTCAAGTTTTGAATATTTTCATCTCCAAGACTATTAAGATAATTTTACTGTTGTTGCTAATGACGACTAGTAAATGATGATCATTACAATATATGTCGATGATTTTAACAGCTCAATGCAAATGAATGAAGAATTTTACGAACAAAGTAATCCCCCTTTGTAATTCATTTGCTTAATTATATCCTGAAGGCAAGTGACAGAACGTAATAAGAGACTGGTGAAAATCACTGAGTAAATTTTAAGTCAATATTACATGTTCAAGTCAAATATCAAAGTCGAGAACATCAAAAATGGACGGATCGTCAGGAGCTTATTGAATCTGAATGCAGGTGTCTCCTTCTTCCTTGACTGCGCCCCTACTTGTCCTACGTCTTTGTAGTGCCTCACAGCTCCCTTTTTTTTCCTTGAGATAACCCAGTTGCGAGTGACGCCTCTCTCTTGACGAGCCTGGAGGCTGCACCTCTCCTACTTCTCTCCTCACCAAGACTACTCGCAGAGATGAAGGCGGGGCTGGAAAGAGAGAAGGAAAATGGAAGAAAGAGAGAGAAATAAATGAAAGATTATTGGAAGACATATTATTGAAAAAAATTCTAAATAGCGAATGCACTGTAAGCGAAAAAAGTAAAGAATGATGATCAGTTAGAAGAATAGGAGGCATGGGAAGAGCAATAACAGTGTAGAAACATTTATAGGCTAAAAGGCATAATATTGGCAAAATAAATTTAAAGTAACACGTACGAAAAAAAAGTAAATACAAAAAATATATAATATTATGCCAGACACGGGATGGCCTTATCCTCTCAAGCAACAAATTACCTATTAAAATCTGGTCGCAGATGATGTAATTACGATAGCAATATTTTTGTGATAAATATGATATCATAGTTTGAACATCGCCTTTATTCAACGTGGTCATTAATGTACCTTCACATATTAACAGAATCAATTTCATCTGATTCATCTCTCTGCTCTTCATCAAGACAAATTTGGCTGGTACATATAACTTCTACAAAAATTTGTAAACGCATTATATTTAAAAGAAAATATCTTAAACTTGTTAGTTGTCTCGCAATGTTAACAGAGTAATGCCCCACTGTCTGTCATGACTAACAGTCGTCAAAAACAATATCATGGTCGTTCTAGCAACTTTCCTCCCGTTGAAAAAGTATCCAGGAAATTTGGAATTGCATAAATGTCAATGCTTAGGTAAAATTATATAAACTTTATTCACTAATGAAATTCAGAAGTGTTTAACATTTTCTAGGTTCCAGGTAAAATTAGCAAGTCATGTAAACACGATAGCATGTGTGAAACTGAGCACTCAATCTGGTGATGTATGTTATAGTGTGAGTACCTGGGCACATACTCTGGACATATTAATAACAAAAAAACAGTGTCTCTCTGCCAAGGCTGCTGGAATATTCTAGGTAACACCTGCAGGCTTGCTCATCCACTCATACTGATGAGTTCTGCAACACTCTCAAACATGAATAACGGTATCATCAATATCTTTCTTTTCTCAATATGTGGTGCAAGGTTGCAACCGATGCCCTGCACATTTCTCTCCCCATCAATCTCTCTCTCTCTCTCTCTCTCTCTCTCTCTCTCTCTCTCTCTCTCTCTTACAAGGGTTAGGTTTAGGGTTAACTTTATATACAAGCTTAGAGCTGTTACTTACATCAGCTCATTTGAAAGCCTTATTATTGTTAAGAGATATACAGATAAGTAACAGGATGAACCAGCAATTTCAGTTGGTCATCAAATTTTATTTAGTTGATGTCATTGTACTGCACGAACCTCTTCCAGACTCGAGTCATTCTACGATCTCAAATGAAGTGATATTCTGGAGAAGGGTTCAGTCAGAGTATAGCTGCTGTTTGCTGCCCGTCTTATTGTATAGAAGCTCACTTTACTCTGTCCTCGGAGTGGAGCTAAGTGTGGTACTTTGACAATGTTTGCTTAGTACATGATGATAAATTAGACACATATGCAACACTTGGGTATCTTTATTGAGGAAACGTTTCGCCACACAGTGGCTTCATCAGTCCATACAAAGAAGAATAGTGAAGAACAGGAGGAGTTTGAGGTAATCAGTTCCTCGGCCTTGAGTCGATGTTGTCAGTCCATCAATCTTGAAAAGAATACAGCATATTTGCGAAGAAGTAGCTTATATACCGTAGGCAGGAGAGGTGCAGCAGTCGTAAGTGGTGTCACATTTGACCAGTGTGGAAGTAGGTCGTGCCCAAGGGTTAGGCAAGTGAAGAATTCCCTGTATTAAGATATGTTGCTGTGTCAGACAGGATGTAAATGAATGGTTCAGAGAACCGACAAGTTGATAAATTAGACACATATGCAACCATATGTGTCTAATTTATCAACTTGTCGGTTATCTGAACCATTCATCTACTTGCATAGTACATGGTAGTAAGGCCACCCCACATCCCTCCGGTGTTGAAGGCTTTGCTAAAATGAGAGATCTGTTGAAGCTGGGTTCAAACGAGAGATGAGCCGTCTTGATCTGTTCTCTATTTTGTAAAGAAGAAGTCGCAGATAAAACGAAGGGCAGCCAATTTAAGAAAGTGGAGCATACTCAAGGTGTGAGCTTACTTGTGCCTCATACAGAATCTTACAATCTCTACTGTGAAGCAGATGCGAGATAATGTAAGTGTTCTGAACTTTCTGTCGCTTGGTTTGCAAGATAAGTCTGCCAGTTTTGATCCACGAGTCCAAAACATCGCTTCATAACTTTGGCGGGCTTCCTTGTGATTGGCCGGGTTGAACCAGGTGGTTCTAGCATAACAGTGGGGCCCGTTCTGCTATACTCGTAATTAAACTGTTAGTTCACTGGTCTGGAGGGCATGCTATTTGGGCTTGTGGCATTTATCAAATAAATTGTAACGTACTCTTAGCATGCCACACTCCCACCCCGAAAGCGCTTTAATAGTCAGGACTAGGCATCTCTCAATGAGCAGTGTGCCACCATGACACTCAGTAGATAGTGCTCTACCCAAAGAAACTTTCAAGTCAGGCACGAGCCTCAGAATGAGTAAATCAGAGGATTGTGATCACTGAAGATGGTGACCACATGTGGCGCTGATGACATAAAAAATATCGAAATGTTCCAGGGCCAGGGCCTCCTTTTCAAAATGGAGTAAGCCCGCTGATAGGCCTTGTATTTGGCTGAACAGTAAGCCACGGGATACAGACCTCCCTCACCAGAAGGTTGAAGTAAAACTGCATCCAATCCAGAATCACATGTATCAACATGTAAGGAAAATGGCTTTGAATAATCTGGAGACAATAATATGGCAGTAACACATAACAAACGCTTAACACTGTCAAAAGTCTCTTGATAATTTGAAAACCAACTTAATTTAATTTTATCACTGGTAAGAGAAGTTAGGGAGGCTACAATGTCTTCAAAATTGCAAAGACTTCTTATCCTGAAAGACTTTGGCAAATTTGGGTGCCACTTTACCACTACCTACTTGATGACCTAAGAAAGTTATAGTAGATTGACCAAAAGATGATTTACTAGGGTTAACAGTTAGTCTGGATCTCGAAGAGATTTTTAAGACGGGACGCATGTTGATCCCGTGTGTCAGAAACTACAACTATATCGTCCGGGTAGGCCGCCATGCCGTCAAGTCCTCTAATAACCTGATGGATCAATTTTTAGAACAAGGTGGGCTAATTGTGCATCTCAAAGGGAGTTAGGGCATTGATAGTGACCTCCTTTGCTTTATCTGTTAAAGGTACCTGATAGTAACCCTTAAAGGAGGTCTAGTTTAGATACAAAAATAACCTTACCCACAAAGTCCACTATGTCGTCCATACATGGAAGAGGATAAGCATCCGGTATTATGACCTCATTTACCTTGCGGTAATCTGTTCACATCCTAAAACCCATCAGGCTTTTTTTTTGACAAGTATACACGGTGAAACCCACGGCCTGAACTTTTCCACCAATCTGTGTTCTAGCAGAAATGCTACTTCCTTCTGAAGTAGTTTCTGCTTCTCGAGATTAGCTCTGTAGAGAGAAAGTTTAATAGGTTTAGCAATTCCCACGTCCACATCGTGGTAACCCAGGTTACACCTTTTCGGCACATCCGAAAATATGTCGGGATAGGTTTGCAGAAGAGTACTGGAGTGTTGCTATTTGGGCTTCTGCAAGTTCTGACATAAGATGGCGAGGATCCTGAAGGATGGCAGAGTTGGAAAGCCTTATTTGAACCTACGGAATGATGCAGAGGGAATCAAGGTCGTCAACAGGGTCACTGACAGAGGACAAAGTCCTTACTGGGACCTTAGTGGAGGAGGGCTAAATATCGTTTTCTTCCCTAATTATCCAATATCAATGAAATTTTTACTATGATTTAAACAGCTTTTGAGACCTGCACACTGTTGCTATTATGAAGATTGCCTTGAAAAATAAAGAGAAAAAATAATTATTGGCTGGTTTTATGGGGTATTTTTCGATATGCCTAATGCAATACTGGGTTGATAGACAATGTTTTAGTTGACTTCACATGAAAGATGAAAGATAAGAGCCACAACAACTGTGTAGCAACAGGGTTTTATCATTGTGTCAATATCCCGGCTTTTAAAAAAAAATTATTTTTAACGATTTTTGGGTGGGAAAAAAACAAAAGAAACAAAACGGTAAGGAATATTGCAAATCCTCGTTACTACTGTGTAGAACCAACATTCCTCAATAACGTGTACAAAAATCATGACATTTTGTCAACTAGTTTTCGCAAAACGAATATCGAAAGGTCAATAACTTATTCCTGAGTAAAAGAGAAATTCCATTTTCTGTAAAACTCGACGGACGCGGCGCACCAGACGTCGCTGACTATACACAACCACTCTTCACAGAAGCCCATATTGTTGTTGTTGTTGTTGATTCGCTGGTACTCTGCCGGCCCGGGTCTTTTTCAGATGGTGACCCGGCCTTGGCTCCCTGTCGTGGGAGTGTCTTGAGACCTATGTCTCCCATGGGAGGAGGTGCAAGTACCCCCTTGTACCTCATCAGTAACTCATTTACTGTTTACTATTTCGTGGAGTTACTACATGGTTCCATTGGCCAAAATTCATCTGATCTTCAGTGCAGTCACCTGTACATGATTGCTATCACCCCCTTCTGTCACCCAGTTAGGAGGATGGGAAAGGCGGTGCTGATGAGAAAGGATCCTTCACTGGTAGAGGTTTGGATTGCTAGTGTATCTGGGGGAGGATGGGGGGTAGGGTATTAACTGTTTTGAACTATTGTTCTTGGGTGGGCAGAGTGGATGTTTGGGCATGAGGCATCATTTGGGTTTGAGCCTGGTATTTCCCTGTTTTTATATTCTCTCCTTCAGAGGATACAGGTGAATGCAGCACTGGAAGCAGAAGAAGTATTGACTGGATAAGTCAGTCACTCTCAGTGAGAGGTGGTCAGTCACTCAAGCCTAAGGCACAGGCAAGCGGCAAGACTTCTATACTACAGTAGAGGTGGGATGAAGCAGCAAAAGTTGATATCACAAGTGAGAGTCGCCCATGAGTGGTAGAAGATAATGTTAATCAGATGTTTAGCAAAGAAGATGCGGAAGACTTTCCCTGTACCACGAAAAGTACCTTATTATTGACGGTAAACAATGCCGACAAATTGATAAATAAGACACATTTACAACACTAGTATCTTTATTGCTTAAACGTTTGACATGTATAACAAGCTTCCTCAGTCGGATACATGTGAATGCATTCTCTAGTATATATGGTATGGTCGATTACCTTTGCCTGAAGGACTGACCACCTCCCACCAAGGGTGACAGACTGATCACGTAATTACTTCTACTGCTTTCAGTGCTGCATTCACCTGTATCCTACTGAGGAAACCTGTTGTACAGGAGGAATGTTCCTGCAATATTGTCAAGTGTTCCCAGTATACATAAGGGGATTTCCAATAGACCCCTTGCTGTCTTCAAGAAGGCACTGGACAGGCACCAAAAGTTAGTGCCTGCCTCATGTAGAGCAGCCTCCAGCCGCGGGATGGAACTGATATCCTTGCCCAGTAAACTTCGTTCCACTATTAACCAGAGGTTCTCAATAGGGTTTAGGTCTGGAGAATTGCCTGGCCAGTCATTAAAGAACCTCACTTCACAGTCCTTAAGCCACTGAACTACAGATTTGGCGGTATGACACAGTGCACAGTCCTGCATAAAAACCGTAGCCCCACACTTGTCAAACGCTTCAGGTAAATTATCACACAATAACTCCAGGTAATTATACTGGTTCATATACTGATTTTTGGGAAGCACAATGAGTTCACCAACACTCTGAGCACTGAAACACCCCCAAACCATGAGTGAGTCTGGGTGTTTGGCGGTCCCACAGGTGTAGCGTGGGTCTAGCGGGTCACTACCCACGGTTACAGGTGACGGTGAAGGTTGCTTCATCACTCCAAAGTACTTCAGACTACTGTTGAGGAGTCCAGTGAAGATATTTCTTTGCATAATCCAGCATACATTTCTTCTGTGGCTTAGAGGATCGGTTTCTTAACCTGGTAGTGACTACTGTTGTCCAGTTTTGACACATGTCTGTTAACAATTCTTACAGACACCTCTGAGAGATGATGTGGGTTCTTTTCTTTCAATTCTCTAGCAGTTATCTTAGGTGCACTCTCTAACTGCTTCTTTAAACACAGTTAAGGTACAAACTGATGTCTTCTACGAGGGGTCAGGCCGAGGTTTGGCAGACGGTAACTTGACATTGTCACCAGCCTTGAAATGCTGCACCCAGTTCCACACTGAATGCTCACACACACCAACATTCTCCACTATTTCTTTCGTCTGGTGCCCAGCTTTGTGAAGCCCTATGATTTGAGCCATAGTTTCAGGTGTTAAAGACTTCCTTTTACCCGAAATAAAAAATGTATAGCCCCAAAACCAAAGGGAACGCTGGACAGAAGATGGGGCGGATGAGAGACAAACGTGCAACACTTCCTCTCACTACGGCAGCCATGTGAGCACTGAGGAGTCACTGTGGAGTGTGGCGGTAGGCCGTGACGTCACGCTAACGGCTGCTACCCGGCATAATGCACTGATGAAAAAAGACTCCCCAGTATAGCAGGCCATTGATTTTCGTCACGGCATTATTCCGGGGCGCCCACCCGGCATAATGGCTTGACTAGCACTGTAGGTGGACTTGATATCTGTACATCTTCAACAGTGGTTTCTGTCTCGATCTCATTTCTCTTCACATGAGTAAAATCGAATTGTCCAGTCGTATATTGTTCATTGTATATTTATTAATTAATTGAAAACTTGCCATCTTATGCTCCTCAGCCTCACTGCCTTTCTCTTCAACGATATTATGAATCTTTCGTCTTCAGCCTTCTGAAGGCCTTCGATAATTATATATATATATATATATATATATATATATATATATATATATATATATATATATATATATATATATATATATATGTGTGTGTGTGTGTGTGTGGAGAAAATTGGGTACCTACCCTTTCTGTCCTTAGAAAGAGCTCAACCCTTTCCGGCCCTTAGAAAGGGCCAGACGGCGTGTCTAGCTTCCTGATCAACAACCTTAACTGGTAACAGATGTATGGACCCAAAGAGCCAGAAGTCCCGTAGTCATTGACCAGGGTTGCAACGAATATATATATGAGTGATTGAAACATATGATATAAATGTGATTCTTTGCCAGAGCAGAAAAGTTATAGTAAACTGCTGTATTAGTTTCTACACTTGAACATTACAATCATGTGCTCCAGTGATGGAAGTATTTAGAGAACACAAGCTTTTGAATTGCAAATTGTTGCAGTGGTTTGCAAGTGTTGAAATTTAGCTGAGATCAGCGATGCCCAGCTTGACCGAGCTGCGGGCTGCACGAGGGGGCAGATTGCTTTAAGATACCTAAGGGGAAAGGCTTACGGCGCCGTGTATAACTGGACAAAGAGACAGTCGTGTGCGTTCATTCTCCCTCAATCTCCACTAACGTCGGGAAATTGGATAAGAATTCTGTTCCAGCGCGTTTAGTGTATAAAATCGTGGTATATTCAGAAGTGTGCGCAGCTTCTTATTACTGCTAAAAGATTGAAATTGAAGAATGTAAAGGGACAATGAGTTTGCGTCGTCTAGCAAGACAGTGACTCTTCAGCAGCGTTCTTCAAACAAGACAGCGATATCCGGGTGTGAATTAAGGGTCCGTTACAAATACCCAGGTAAGTCTGCTTAAACCTCGATGCCACCTGCTGCGCAGTTAGGAAAGCATAATTTGCTTTAGGCAGATTTATCATTTCACCCGGTGAATCGTGGGCGATCCGCCCAAAAACCGTGAGTAAACCGCCTTTCAGTCCATCAAATGACTGAAGACTGCACCCTCAAGGCCACTGACCTTGAGGGTGCAGAGTACATAGTGGGTCAGCAGTGTGCTGATGCAGTCAAAACAAACTCAGCTGGAGTTTTTAAACACTCTAAGTGTGTTGTTAGTCATTATACTAGCAAAATGTCGTCATTAACCACAAAATTCAAAACTTTACAGATGAAAATTACTCAATTAGAACCATTAATTTAAGTTGTATAGGTTTAACCCAAGACACAAATGTAGACTATGATCAGTTGGAAATAAAACATGAATTATTTAATAAACGTCTGGAAATCATTAATTCAGGCTATGAGAATTATGAAAAGGAATTTCTAGATACCAACCCATCAGAGGAAGAAATTAAAAGTGTCTTGGATACCTTTAGTGAACAACAATTAAGGTGGACAGGAATATAGGCTACCTGCCGCAAAACTTTGTCACAAAGACCAACTGTAAACAGTGGTCAGACACCTGCCACACCTGGTGTTGGCTTACCAAGTATTCCTAAATTGGCTATGCCTATTTTTGAAGGTAACGATTATGAAGAGTTTATCAGTGGGTTTCATTCTTTAGTGAATTCACGTACTGACATAGATGAGATAGCTAAGTTCAATTATCTCAGATATCTCGTGAAAGGTGAACCCTATGAACTGATTAAATAATTTCCGGTGGTCAAAGGCAATTATGCTCTAGCCTTACGTGTCTTAGCAGATAATTATCTTGATGCTGACAAAGCCAGGGTTAGACATGCAGTCTTAATATCAAGCTTGAAACCACCCAAACATTGTCTTTCAGACTTACAGTAATTTAGAATCATATTAGACAATAGTCTTAGAACTCTAGAAGTTAAATATAACCTAAGGCAATGTGATTGGTTTATCAGTGGTATTATACAAGATCAACTGTCAACACAAACCATTGAATGTTTAAGTATTATGTTCAATAAACTCTATTTCACTTGTGAAGAAATTAGCAATGGTTTACAAACAATAGTCTCATGCATGCAAGCAACGAGACAAGATGAGAAATCCACCAATCCTGTTGTGGATAATAAACCTTCAACTCAGTACAAAAAGAGTGTACCTACTCCCACTAAACCACATAATGGGAAATCCCATGTAGGCACTTATCAAGTTGTGAACACAACAGACAGTAAACAGACTGTCACACATAAACGTACTCCAAAATGTGTACTTTGTGATGGAACACATTGGGCACAGTATTGCATTCAATACACAACAATGGATGCACGGAAACAACGTGCTCAACAGCTGAAAAGGTGCACTAAGTGTTTAGGTGAACACAAGGGAGGTAAATGCTCACTGAAGAAGTGTTTTAAATGCAAGGGAATGCATCATACAGCATTATGCCCAAGCACTTATGCTGAACAACCGACTTCCACAGAGTCAGGAAGTCAACAAACAACAGCATTGAATGTGAGAGATAAGTCTAAATCGACTGCTCTCCCAATAGCTCGAGTAGAGTTATCCCATAAATTACACAAAACCAATGTGCTAACACTATTTGATCAAGGCTCACAAAGGTCTTTCATAAGACGAACAGTGTTGCAAAAACTGAATAAGCAACCCCATGCCAAAATACAGTTAGAAATAGCTGGATTTTTCCAAAGTTCTGGTAAGCAGAAATATGACCTAGCCAGATTCACTGTTGGTCTAGGAAACAGGAAAAAGACAGTAGAAGCTGTGGTAGTCGATGATTTGCCTAAGTCAGTGCAGATCCGAGGATTAAGAGATACAGTTGCAGCACTGAAGGCGGCCAAGGTCAAGTTAGCCTGTTCTGACCTACAGACTGACACAATTAGTCCAATTGATTTAATCATTGGAAGTGATTACTATCACTGTTTTGTGGAAAATATAGTAAGTAAACATGATGTTCACTTCCTGAAAACAGCTGGGGGCCATATGATATGTGGTCCAATTCCCTCTCAAAGCGGGAAAGAAGCTGAAATTGATTCAGTAGAAAATGTACTTGTTACAAGAATAACTGCTGATCATGTACCACAGCAAAAATTATCATTACTGGAAGAAATGAATGAGCCAGTTGATAAGTTGTGGGATTTATATGCGATAGGTATTGATGTAAATAAACCAAGCCCACAGGAGTCTGAGACTTATACCCAATATTTGGACACTGTCAAATATGAAGATGGACAGTATTGGGTTAGGTTACCATGGAAATTAAATCCACCACATCTACCTAGCAATTATCGCATGGCTTTCGGACAAATGAAAGCACAAATACATGAGCTCAGGAAGAATCCAGAGCTGCTGACTGTCTATGATAATATCATACAAGAACAGTTAGACAATAAATTCATTGAGGAAATAGTCGAAGATAAGTTGAAGAAAGATGCTCATTATCTACCGCACCACGGAGTCAGGAAAAATTCTGAAACCACTCCACTACTTGTTGTATACAATTGCAGCGCACGTGCAAATAAAGATGTAGCAAGCCTTAATGACTGTCTGATGACCGGACCCTCACTAACTGAGAAGCTTGGAGACGTGCTTATGAAATTTCGCACAAATCCATATGCCTACACGGCTGATATTTCCAAAGCTTTCTTAAGAGTAGGACTACAAGAAATAGATAGAGATTATACTCGATTCTTGTGGCCAGAAATCCACATGATCCTCAAAGTCCTGTGAAAACTTATCGTTTCAAGTCAGTATTATTTGGTGCAACATCCTCTCCATTCTTACTAGAAGCTACTCTTAATACACATTTGAAGAAATCTGAAAGTCCCTTCAAAGAAATCTTAAAGAAAAGTTTCTATGTGGACAATCTTCAAGGTACTGTGAATAAAGAGGAGGATTTGAAATCCTTATACAGAGAAGCTAACAAGGAGATGAAAGAAGCAAATATGCCTCTAAGGATGTGGAATACTAATTCAAATCAATTAAGGGAACTTATCAAAGAGTTTTCCCCTGAAGCTGAGATTCCTGAATGCAACAACATGCTTGGACTTAATTGGAATACACAGGAAGACACTTTGAGTCTCAAAAGGATAACCAATAAATCAAGCAGTACACTCACTAAACGTAGTTTACTGTCAGAGGTCTCACAATGTTTTGATCCTCTAGGACTCGTCTCACCAATTACCATAAAAGGTAAAATGCTTGTGCAAGATGCATGGAAGCTCAAAATAGGTTGGGATGAGAATTGCCTCAAGAAATGAGTCAAGAATGGGATGAAATATCCAAGGAGTTTAAACAACTTCATCAAATTAAATTTCCCAGACAAATAGGTCAAGAGGGAAACAAGTACACATTACATGTGTTCTGTGATGCGTCAACCGGAGGTTATGGCGCTGTAGCTTACCATGAGTAACGCTGAAGGAAGTACTTTAATTACTTCAAAGGCCAGGGTTGCACCCTTGAAGGTCAGAACAGTACCACAATTGGAACTGACAGCACTCTATGTAGGTACAAAATTCTGTCTATCTCAACAAAGTACTTGATCATCTCACTATTGAAAAAACTGTGATCTGGAGTGATAATGAAGCAGTTCTCCAGTGGTTAAGAAATAATAAGAGTAAGTTGGTCTATGTACAGAAGTAGAGTAGCAGAAATAAGAGAGATGCAGAAGACTATGTCATTCTCCACGTCTCTACACAAGAGAACCCAGCTGACATGTTGTCACGTGGTGTCCCACTCAAGAACTTTGTGGATAATAAATTATGGCTCCACGGACCTAACTGGCTCTCTAATGAAATAACTGGCCACAGCAAAAGCTTACATTATGCCAGAAGAAACAGTCTGTTTGAACACAGCAGAAATAATGTTTAAATACTGCAGACACAAAAGAAATAGTCATTGATGGATCTAAATACTCATCTTTGGGTAAACTATTAAGAGTTACAGCTCTTGTCTTTAAATTCATTAAAGGGATAAAACCTAATTATGAATTACTTGAACCCATTAAATACTGGATAAAGTTAATACAGAAAGATGTTTTCTCTACAGAGTATAGATTTCTGGAAACTCAGGATAAATCACCAAAGAAACCTGATATGATTAATTCTCTAGGACTTTATCTCGACTCAGAAACTATTATAAGATGTCGAGGAAGAATTCATAATTCTTCACTACCTAAGGAAACAATATATCCAGTATTGATCCCCAAGAATCATTGGCTAACAAGACTGATTATTCAGAATGCCCACAGTAACGTGTTACATGGTGGTGTAGCTGACACTCTTTGTCATATACGTCAATCCTACTGGATACCTCAAGGTCGACAAAGTGTGAAGAAACAAATAAGGGACTGTATTACTTGTCGTCATTATGATATGCGAGTATGTCAGTATCCAGGTCCACCTCCATACCCTTCTGAAAGAGTATGTCATGTCACTCCATTTGAGGTGACAGGTGTAGATTACACTGGACCAATAATTTTAACTAAAACAGTTGACAAAGTTCCTATAAAGGTGTACATCTGTTTGTTCACCTGTGCTACAACTAGAGCAGTACATTTAGAAGTAGCCACTGTTATGTCTGCTGAAACCTTTATCAAATTATTTAGAAGGTTTGCAGCCAGAAGGGCATGTCCCAGGCTGATGATATCAGACAATGCAACGAATTTTGTTGCTGGTGCTGCTTACATACACAAGATTTTTGAGCAGCCTGAAGTACAACAGATGCTGAATCAACGCAATTGTCGTTGGAGATTCATTCCTCCTAAATCCCCATGGCACGGCGGATTTTACGAAAGAATGATAGGCATTGTAAAACGTTGTTTAAGGAAGACTCTTCATCGTCAGAGAATCGACTTAGAAGAATTTCGTACAGTCGTAACTGAAATAGAAAATAGAGTCAACAACAGACCTTTAACATATGTTACCGATTATCTGGACAATTTAGAAGTGTTAAGTCCATCTCATTTACTACATGGCAGAAGGCTCGAACCTGTTCCTCCCATGAATGATAAAGAAATCATAGAGGATCCTACTCATTTCGAACCTGAGCAACTCAGACGTAAATTCAAACACCTTAATAAAGTGATTGAACGCTGAGAGAAAATTTGGCGAGAAGACTATCTCACCTCATTAAGAGAACACTTCTATGGAGCAGGTGTTCCAGAAAATTATAAGTCCTTAAGACCTGGTGACATAGTGATTATTAACAATGATGGTCCGAGGTCCCATTGGCCTCTTGGAAAAATTGTGACCATATATCCTGATGCATATGGAATCATCAGGACAGTTGATGTTTTGAGCAAAGGTGTAGTGAATAAGTGGACAATAGATAAATTAGTGCCGTTAAAATTACACAGTGTTGAAAACAAAAATAAAATTAGTGATTCTCCAGAAACCACACAGACTGAAGCTGTTCAGAAAAGACAAGCAGCAGTGATGGTGAGTGACAAAATCAAATTAATGGTAAGCGATGAGTAGTTCACTTTCAGTGAACCTTCGCTGCCCCCCAGTGTGGAGAAAATTCTCCAAAAGAGGGGGGTGCCTACCCTTTCTGTCCTTAGAAAGGGCTCAACCCTTTCCGGCCCTTAGAAAGGGCCAGACGGCGTGTCTAGCTTCCTGATCAAAAACCTTAACTGGTAACAGATGTATGGACCCAAAGAGCCAGAAGTCACGTAGTCATTGACCAGGGTTGCAACGAATATATATGAGTGATTGAAACATATGATATAAATGTGATTCTTTGCCAGAGCAGAAAAGTTATAGTAAACTGCTGTATTAGTTTCTACACTTGAACATTACAATCATGTGCTCCAGTGATGGAAGTATTTAGAGAACACAAGCTTTTGAATTGCAAATTGTTGCAGTGGTTTGCAAGTGTTGAAATTTAGCTGAGATCAGTGATGCCCAACTTGACCGAGCTGCGGGCTGCACGAGGGGGCAGATTGCTTTAAGATACCTAAGGGGAAAGGCTTACGGTGCGGTGTATAACCGGACAAAGAGACAATCGTTGTGTGCGTTCATTCTCCCTCAATCTCCACTAACGTCGGGAAATCGGATAAGAATTCTGTTCCAGTGCGTTTAGTGTATAAAATCGTGGTATATTCAGAAGTGTGCGCAGCTTCTTGTTACTGCTAAACGACTGAAATCGAAGAATGTAAAGGGACAATGAGTTTGTGTCGCCTAGCAAGGCAGTGACTCTTCAGCAGCATTCTTCAAACAAGACAGCGATATCCGGGTGTGAATTAATGGTCCGTTACAAATACCCAGGTAAGTCTGCTTAAACTTAGATGGCACCTGCTGCGCAGTTAGGAAAGCATAATTTGCTTTAGGCAGATTTATCCTTTTACCCGGTGAATCATGGGCGATCTGCCCAAAAACCCTGAGTAAACTGCCTTTCAGTCCATCAAATGACTGAAGATATGGGCATATGCTCCTTTGGGGCAATAATTCTCATGTATACATTTGTTTTACCATACAGCCCTGTGGGGAATGAGGCCATAGATGTATCCTCTGTGAAGATGTCGAGGATGGCTGCGACTTCTTGGATTCATCAATAAGCTAAGTATAGCAACATTAACAGTCCATTTTTTCGTAGGAGCAAATTCCTCCACATATATATAGTGGACCCCTGCCTAAGGAGCAAAATTCATTCCAGAAGCCTGCTCAAGTGCCATTACCGAACGAATTTACTTCCTTAAGAAATAATGTCACGTAGGTTAGTCTATTTCAGACCCCCAAAAATACACTTCCACAAGCACTTACAATATTATACTTACATAATTGTACGATTTCTGGGGTGCTCGTTAGGCAGGGGTCCACTGTATATATATCTTCTATATAAATAAAAATGTAAATGTTTGTTTGTTCAAAATCTTAAATCTCCGAAAGTTCTTCACCGATTACTTTTAAATTTTGAAACAACGTTGCATTCGAATATGTGCGTGTTTTTATATACCTACTATTATATATTGCTACCAGGTGGAAGAACTGCGGCAGAGTGAACGAGTTCCGTATGTAATGCATTCCTGAACACAACTGGAGGTGAGGAATGCACTACTTGAAGTTAACTGCTTATGGGCGAAAATAGTTTAGGTTCTCTGGCCCTATTAAAAAAAATAAAAAAATTATTATACAATACACCTGCAATACTGAAGTATTGTATACAATGCCTGACGACCCTGTGAATGACCTGACCTGCCCTAACCCTAATTAAACCTGACCTGAAGACCTAGAAATGACCTGACCTGTCCTAACCCTAATTAAACTTGACCTGATGACCTAGAAATGACATGACCTGTCCTAACCCTAATTATACTTGACCTGACAACCTAGAAACTACCAAACCTGTCCTAACCTCAATTGAACTTGACCTGACAACCTGGAAACAACCTGACCTGTCCTAACCTTAATTATACTTGGCCTGATGACCTAGAAATGACCTGACCTGTCCTAACCCTAAACTTGACCTGACAACCTAGAAACAACCTGATCTGTCCTAACCTTAATTATCCTTGGCCTGACAACCTAGAAATGACCTGACCTAACCCTAAACTTGACCTGATGACATAGAAACAACCTGACCTGTCCTAACCTTAATTATACTTGGCCTGACAACCTAGAAATGACCTGACCTGTCCTAACCCTAAACTTGACCTGACAACCTAGAAACAATCTGACCTGCCCTAACCCTAATTAGACTTGACCTGACAATTCAGGAACGACCTGAGTTGTCAGATCGAATAATCTACTTTGTGGCGACATGTAAAGATGTTAAAATTAACTACAAATATGCGTGTCCAGCTGCAAAATAATCGATCAGCTGAGATATTCTCACATCAATTGCTGGAAATTGGGAACAGAAAGGTGCCAGTTGATCTGACCTCAGGACGAATTTCATTGCCTCATAACTTCTGCAATTTAGTAACGTCAAAAGAAGAATTTGTTGAAAAAGTATTTCCCAATATTCAAACCAATTATAAGAATCACGATTGGCTGAGTGAACGAGCTATTCTTGAGGCCAAGAACAAAGACATCTACGAACTTAACAATATTATTCAGTCTAACATTCAAAGCGAGGCAGTCACATACAAGTCCGTTGATGCTGTTGTGGAAGCAGATGAAGTGGTTAATTATGCAATAGAATTTTTTAATTCACTCGATCTGCCAGGGATGCCACCGCACGTACTGCAATTGAAAATCGGCGTGCCAATTATCATGTTGCGAAATATCAACCAGCCAAAGCTTTGCAATGGCACACGGCTTGCAGTAAAAAAATTAATGAGCAATGTCGTAGAAGCAACAATCTTGACAGGACCTTTCAAAGGTGAAGATGTCCTCATTCCTCGCATTCCTATGATTCCAACGGATATGCCATTTCAATTTAGAGATTGCAATTCCCAATTCGATTGGCATTTGCAATCACCATCAACAAAGCTCAGGGCCAATCTTTAAAATTCTGTGGTTTAGATCTAGACACGGATTGCTTCTCACATGGACAATTATATGTTGTGTGTTCCAGAGTCGGCAAACTAGGCAATCTCTATATCTGCACAGACAATGGAACAACAAAAAATATTGTATACCCACAAGCATTGTGAAATTAAACATATTAGAAATGTGAACTTTCTCTTTTCTTTCTTTTCCATTTAACCAGACTGAGCCACAGCAACGCGTGGCGGTACTATAGTATATATATATATATATATATATATATATATATATATATATATATATATATATATATATATATATATATATATATATATATATATATATATATATATATATATATATATATATATATATATATATATATATAATATATATATATAATAAGCAGTAGTGATTGGAAGATTACAAAATTATTGCCGAAATCAATTCCGATAACTTATACCGATAATTAGGTTTATTATGATATATATATATATATATATATATATATATATATATATATATATATATATATATATATATATATATATATATATCTAGGTAGTAGGTTGGTAGACAGTAACCACCCAGGGAGGTACTACCGTCCTGCCAAGTGAGTGTAAAACGGAAGCCTGTAATTGTTTTACATGATGGTAGGATTGCTGGTGTCTTTTTTCTGTCTCATAAACATGCAAGATATCAGGTATGTCTTGTCACTTCTACTTGCACTTAGGTCACATCACACATGCATGTACAAACATATATATACCCACCTCTTTGGGGTTTCTTCTATTTTCTAACTAGTTCTTGTTCTTTTCCTCTTATCTCCATGGGGAAGTGTAACAGAATTCTTCCTCTGTAAGCCATGTGTGTCGTAAGAGGAGACTAAAATGCCAGGAGCAAGGGGCTAGTAACCCCTTCTCCTGTACATATTACTAAATGCAAAAGGAGAAACTTTCGTTTTTCTTTTTGGGCCACAAAATTCAATTATAATAACAAAAACACACAATGGGATCAAGTCAACCATGTCCTAAATGAAACATACTGGGAAGATATCCTAAACAACACGGATCCGAACATTGCCTAGAAAAAACGAACTCTGTGATTCTTGAGATCTGCTCAAGACACATCCCATTAAGAAAAAGAAAGAAAAGATGTAAACTAGAAAGAGAGATATGCTCCCTGTACAGACGATGGCTAAGAGTCACAGAGCTGCTGAGAGGGGCCAATATATCTGAAATACGTAGAGAGGCACTGGTCAATGAAATTGCAAATATCGAACTTAAACTGAAGGAATCTTACAGGAGACAAGAATCACAGGATGAACTGAAAGCCATAAAGGAAATTAAAAACAAAAACAAAATACTTCTTCTCCTATGCCAAATCAAAGGGAAAAACAAAATCCAGTATTGGACCTCTGCTTAGGCGGGATGGGACATACACAGATGACAGCCAAAAGGAAAAATTTCAACTACTCAGATATGGAAAACTTGAGGAAATAAAAAAATGTATCAAGGTATACGACAAATTCTAACCATACAATAGAGCGAAAAAGAAATGTGAAGGACTTGGGAGTGATAATGTCAGAGGATCTCGCCTTTAAAGACCACAACAATGTATCTACCTCATCGGCTAGGCTGGAATACTGCTGTACACTAACGGCCCCCTTCAAGGCTGGCGACATTGCAGACCTGGAGAGTGTTCAAAGAACTTTCACAGCACACATAAGTATGATAAAGCACTTAAATTACTGGGAACGGTTGAAGGATCTTGATCTGTATTCCTTGGAACGCAGGCGAGAGAGATACATGATAATATATACTTGGAAGGTCCTGGAGGGGTTGGTTCGAAACCTGCACACGAAACTCACTCCCTACGAAAGCAAAAGACTCGGCAGGCGATGCAACATTCCCCAGATGAAAAGCAGGTGTGCCACGAGTACATTGAGAGACAACACAATAAGTGTCCGGGGCCCAAGACTGTTCAAGTGCCTCCCAGCATACATTAGGGAGGTTACCAATAGACCCCTGGCTGTCTTCAAGAAGGCACTGGACAGGCATCTAAAGTCAGTACCTGACCAACCAGGCTGTGGTTCGTACGTCAGTTTGCGTGCAGCCAGCAGTAACAGCCTAAATGATCAGACCCTGATCCACCATGAGGCCTGGTCTCAGACCGAGCCAAGGGGGCGTTGACCACCGAAACCCTCTCCAGGTAAACTCCAAGTAAACTCCAGGTAATTCCCATTACGACCAGGTCTCACAGGCCATTCTTCACCTGTGTTCGTAATATGGGGGCTTGTCCAGAAGCTGGAGCTAGAGCTGGTCTTGGTATCAGTCAGATTGCATCGCTATAGTCTTTTGTATTGCCTGTCAGTCTTGCTACTGTGCGTGTATCCTGCAAGTCGTACTGTGCTATTGCTGCTTGTTGCCTGCATTACAAATAACGTTTTATGTCGAGTTATGCCACCAACACGGGTGAGGTGGTTGGTGTCTGAGTATGCTCTCCTAAATCTGCCCAAACTATCTCTACAGTGTTGCTGGTGAATTGATCGTTCTATTGGCATAGAATATCAACAACCTTTTCTGCTGCGCAGCTTTGTGACATTATTCGTACCAAATTAAGGGTTTGTCTCAGGGCAAGTCAGCTTCATTGGCGCTTGAGTTAGCTAAACTCAATTTCAAAACAACCAGAGAGCAGTGAGCATTTACTAAAGAGGAGTTTGATAGAGAGAAGGAGAGGAGGCAATTTAAGCAGACTGTGGGTGTCTACTTTAGCGTGCAAAAAGCAGTGCCGTTAGTACCTCACTTTGTTGAGTCTGAGCCTGAACAGTTTTTCGAGGCATTTGAAAACCAGGCTAAAGCTTTGAGGTGGCCTGGGGAGCATTGGGCAGCAATGTGGTTCACATGCGTTTAGTCATACAATGGTGTATGCACCAGTGCTGCCCAGTGCTCCCCAGGCCACCTCAATTTTCGGGTGGGAGTGAGGCATGCAAAGAGTATGTTACAATTTATTTGGATTAAAGCTCACTCCCATATAGGCTGCCTCCCAACCAGCGAACCGGGTGCTAAGGGTTTAATGATCGATAGGGTACCCGTCGTTAAATCAGTACCTTGGTTCATTAACCAATCACAGGCAAGCCCGCCAAAGCTGAAGCAACATGGTTCACTTTTGGGAAGCATTGGCAGACTGACCTACCTTGTTTGCTCCAATTCTCATTACGACCAGGTCTCACAGGTCATTCATTACGACCAAGTCTCACAGGTCATTCATTACCTGTTAGTTCATGGGATAAGAGAATAACTGGTGTTACTTTCATAATGGACAAAAAAAATTACTTTCGAAAATTGGTACTGAGGCGAACATCCCATGAAAACTGTTAATGTTCCCATGAATCCTCATCCTCACAGTGTGTCGCCAAAAATGTCTAACTTAAAAATTTAATGAACAAATACAAGCAGGTTTCGAAGACGGATATAAGTATATTATTCATAAATTTGCGCGTCGTATGAACGGGTGAGATACTGCTTTTCCACGTCATGATAATGATATTCCATTGTTGAAAATGATGTGAAATGAAGACAAGTTGAAGATTAAGACACATGGGCGACACTTGAGTATCTTTATTGATAAAACGTTTCGCCTACACAGTAGACTTCTTCAGTCAAATATAAAGGGAGTAGTAGAAATGAAATAAAGATGATGTAATCAGTCCACCATCCTTGGAGAAAAAGTATTTGAGGTGGTCAGTCCCTCAGCCTGGAGAAGAGTTCATCTCCCTGGTCTGAGACGATACAAAATTGAAGCACTAGAACAGTCTTAAATATTGTCGAAGGGGGACTGACCACCTCAAATACTTTTTCTCCAAGGCTGATGCACTGTTTACATCATCTTTATTTAATTTCTACTACTCCCTTTGTATTTGACTGAAGAAGCCTACTGTGTAGTCGAAACGTTTCGCCAGTCAAGATAACATAAGAACATAAGAATGGAGGAACACTGCAGAAGGCCTACTGGCCCATACAAGGCTGTGACTCAACCGGGATTTACACTTAAGGGTCCTGGTGACTCAACCGGGATTTACACGTAAGGGTCCTGGTGACTCAACCGGGATTTACACTTAAGGGTCCTGGTCTATTGTTCCTAGGCCATTTAGATACATTAGAGGATATCTTCACACTTCGTCTAAGCTTTAAAGCTTGGGTCAACTAATGAGAAGCTACAGTGGGTGTCAGGAATTATTTTCCGTGTTTCCTAGCGAATTATCCTAACCTCATTAGGATCACAAAAATTACCGGAACACATTTAGTCATGGTGACTGCAGTTATAGAAGCTAAATGTGGTCTCTTTATCAGTGGTCTGAATTACAAGATACTGACAAGCACAGGACATACCCCACACACACACACCGTGAACTCATTATCTTTCAGTAAATCCTCCATTCCCCGACTAAATAAGAAACGCAGAGATAGACTAAATGATCTCAGAACATTTCTTGGCAATATTCTCAATTTTGGTATTAATGTAAGTACAGTGAGAATGATGTATATAGCATAAAATTACATCCTTAATTGATATGCCGATTCTATGTTAACATTAGCTAAAGGAAAAACCTCTCTGACCCTTGAAACTACTGCAAAACCTCTCTGACCCTTGAAGCTACTGCAAAACCTCTCTGACCCTTGAAACTACTGCAAAACCTCTCTAACCCTTGAAACTACTGCAAAACCTCTCTAACCCTTGAAACTACTGCAAAACCTCTCTGACCCTTGAAGCTACTGCAAAACCTATTTGACCCTTGAAACTACTGCAAAACCTCTCTGACCCTTGAAGCTACTGTAAAACCTCTCTGACCCTTGAAGCTACTGCAAAACCTATTTGACCCTTGAAACTACTGCAAAACCTCTCTGACCCTTGAAGCTACTGTAAAACCTCTCTGACCCTTGAAGCTACTGCAAAACCTATTTGACCCTTGAAACTACTGCAAAACCTCTCTGACCCTTGAAGCTACTGTAAAACCTCTCTGACCCTTGAAGCTACTGCAAAACCTCTCTGACCCTTGAAGCTACTGCAAAACCTCTCTGACCCTTGAAGCTACTGCAAAACCTATCTGACCCTTGAAACTACTGCAAAACCTCTCTGACCCTTGAAGCTACTGTAAAACCTCTCTGACCCTTGAAGCTACTGCAAAACCTCTCTGACCCTTGAAGCTACTGCAAAACCTCTCTGACCCTTGAAGCTACTGCAAAACCTATCTGACCCTTGAAACTACTGCAAAACCTCTCTGACCCTTGAAACTACTGCAAAACCTCTCTGACCCTTGAAGCTACTGCAAAACCTCTCTGACCCTTGAAACTACTGCAAAACCTCGCTGACCCTTGAAACTACTGCAAAACCACGCACTCAGAATTATTCTCGACAGTTCTGAAATCTGCATGATCCTTAATACTCAGAAGGACCTTGACATTTCTATTACTACTCATAGAATAATTGACTTAATTAAGCACTGTAATTAATATTAAAATGTTGAGAAAAGAAACGACACTGTTACAATAAATCATATTGATTGTCTAGAAGTATATTCACATAAATCTAAGTGTATTGTAAAAAATGTAATTATATTAATGTGTATAACATGCAAGACGAGAATCGCTGTAGACAACAAGCACATTTCACTTTTCCGTGGAAGATGTATTTATTTAATTTTTTTTTTTATAAATCCCCTCCTATGATGCTGATGTCTGGAAATTTCATTTATTAAAATAAATTTTAAAGGCATCTGCTGAAGATTGATCAAAACAAGAGTCCACCTCCTAGGATGACTCTTTTGTTATTGCCACACTATCGTTGTTGGTTGTTGTATGTTCGCCGGTACATCCGGCCCTGGTCTTCTCCAAATGGTGACCCGGCAAAACCACACTATCAACTATAACAACGACTATATAAGAACATTAGGTCATATGAAAGAAGAAATCGCAGCAGGCCTAATGGCCCATGCTAGGCAGGTTCAAGTCCCACCTACTCATGAGAAGGAAATACTGCTACAGGCCTTCTGTCCCAGGCTAGGCAGGTCTAATTCACACCCACCCACATCCACTCATGTATTTGTCTAATCTATTTTTAAAGCTACATAAGGTTTTAGCTTCATTGACGCTAGCCGGGAGTTTGTTCTAATTATCCACACCCCTGTTATAAAATCAATGCTTTCCTATATCTTTTTTAAATTTGAATATTCACAACTTGAACCCATTGTTGCGAGTCCTGTCTTAGTTACTTATATTTAGTACGTTATTATTTTTTTATTTATTCTTGTCTTCCATTTATTCACCTCAATCCTTTATACATCTCAGTCATTTATACACCTCAGTCATTTATACACCTTAATCATTTATACACCTCAGTCATTTATACACCTCAGTCATTTATACACCTCAATCATTTATACACCTTAGTCATTTATACACCTCAGTCATTTATACACCTCAGTCATTTATACACCTCAATCTACGTCTTTCTAGAGAGTCCAGATTTAATTTTCAATGAATTTGTTTAAAAAAAGCTTAAAGAACGTTCATATATTTTTTTATTACCTGTTTGCAAGTGATAATGCGATATTTTTTGAACTGGCGATGCAAGAGAAGTTGATGAAGATAATGCTAGTCTTCCTGTAGTGGGTTCGAATCCTGCTGACTGCGATTCTTCTCTACATATACCCACTCGTTTCTGCGTTGTGCATTGATAATGTGGTTGAGTGTGTGAGAGGGTGAGGGTGGCGTACCCCGCTCCTCTCTACTTACCCCTCATTTTCCTGTCAATTGTGAACCAGCATATCTGCTAACCACTCTCCATCATCACTGACTATGTGCTCCTCTATCATGTTACTCATCACCTGTAAGCTTGCCCACGTACTTGTATTATTCCTGTCAGTCTGTACAGTTTGCCTGTCCATCAGCCCTGCCGCTCTGTCAGTCTTTCCCCGTCGAGCATGTCTGTTGTGCCTGATACACCAGTACGTTGACTCTGGTGCCTGGAGTCAGCATCCCAGGTACTGACACAAGCAGTTCCTTCAATGGAAGTGCCTTGTTGCTGGTGAGGGGCTCTTGATCCAATGATTTGTAGCTACTCTCCCTTTCTTTGAATCAAACCTCAATACCTCCTCTTCCTCAGTAACTGTGTGTCCCCTACCGATTTAGTGCTTCCTTATGAATCTTGATAATAATAATAATAATAATAATAATAATAATAATCATAATCATAATAATCATAATAATAATAATAATAATAATAATAATAATAATGAGACATGCAATGACACATGTCGGTCTTAATATAGACTGAAATTTCTTGCCTAAAACCTGTCATTCACTGTTGTCTTGGTACTTGAAATTCTGGTCATTCCAAATATGAATAATTCAAAATACTTAAGACATGCTAAAAAAAATCTCTAGAGGAAAAAAACTCCTGATAAAGTATTTAAAAAAGTAGAGGAAACAAGAGAAACTTCAAACCTTAAAAAACAGGCAGAAAAAAATGCTCTTAAATTGGCAAACTTGAGACAGCTGTCCGACGTGACTCGTCCAGAAGAGGCGAGTCTCATTAGCTTTATTAGGTTTAGAAAACTTCCTTCACAAAGAAGGAAAAATAAGTTAATAAGTGGCATGAAAAAAGATATTTGAACAAAAATTAAAAACGAGAACACGGAGAAGGCGTGCCAGAAATAAGTTATTTCACGAGAATGAATTCGTCTATATAACAGGAAAGATATGATGTACACGTATGTTAGTATTGGAAAGCCACTGTAGGACGCGGATGTACAGTCCACTTGTGGTCCATCTGTGCAGTCTACCAGTATGGTGCACCAAAAGCGTCCACTTGAATAAGCCCCTGAGCACTCCATTTGTCTGTTTCACCTGCAATGCTGCAACCACCAGGGTCAGGTGGTGAGCGAGCTTGCTGAAGAGCTGGCCCAACGGGCGGCCTGAAGAGCTGGCCCAACGGGCGGCCTGAAGAGCAGGCGGGCGAGTGAGCAGAGAAGTGGACGAGTGGGCAGGCGGGCGAGTGAGCAGAGAAGTGGACGAGTGGGCAGGCGGGCGAGTGAGCAGAGAAGTGGACGAGTGGGCAGGCGGGCATTAGCAAGTGTGAGGGAGTTGGATGGATTGATTACCTGAGGAATGCGAGACCAGTGATGGAGTTCACCTGAGGAACACAGTGGGTTTCCTGTTTCTCCCAATATCCCCTTTGATCCTCGCTCTGGGTCTTAGAATTGACCTCACGAAGTGGATCAACTCCAGTTCAAGCCATAGCATTTGGGTCTAATTGCTAAAGGCACTACAGTCATGTATTTCTCTTTACGTAATTTCAAATAAAATAAGCTAATACACTTAGTATTTTCATTTCCTCGTTTTTTAAGGTAATTATTCCTTATTTTAAAATAAAGTAAATCATTTTCCTCTGTCATAAATTTTAACATAGAGAAAGTAATTTTTTATTCAAAGGCTATAGAAAGAGGAATTAGAGTAAGGAATAAACGAAGGAGGAAAAGAAAGAGATAAAAATAATTTTAGAAATTAGACATGAAAGGGAAAAAGGTCATCAGGATGGTTAATGCCGACTACCGAGTTATCCCTCAAACTACGTTATCTTCATCAACTTCTCTTGCATCATATTCTACAAGATATCGCATTATCATTTGCAAACAGCTAATAATAAAAATATATGAAAGTTCTTAAAGCTTTTTAAACAAATTCATTGATAATTAAATCTGGACTCTCTAGAAAAACATAGTTTAATGTGTATAAATTATTGAGGTGTATACATGATTGAGATGTATAGATGGAAAACAAGAATAAATAAAGATGTAATAACTTACTAAATAAGAACATAAGAAAGAAGGAACATTGCAGCATGTCTACTGGCCCATCCGAGGCAGGTCCAAGTCTCCTACCGGCTTAAGCCAATGCCCTAACCTAGTCAGGTCGGGTCACATTCACTTAAAGAAGAAGCACGGCATCTAACCAAGTAGCACAAGCTAGTCAGGTCTAACTCACACCCATCCATGTATTTATCCAACCTATTTTTAAAACTACACAACGTCTTAGCTTCTATAACGGTACTCGGGAGTTTGTTCCACTCATCCACAACTCTATTACCAAACCAGTGCTTTCTTATATCCTTCCTGAATCTGAATTTTTCCAACTTGAAACCATTGCTGCGAGTCCTGTCTTGGCTGGATATTTTTAGCACGCCACCTACAACCCCTTCAGTTATTCATGTTTTCCATTTATATAACTCAATCATATCTTCCCTAATTGTACGCCTTTCTAGAGAGTTCAGATTCAGGGCCCTTAGGCTATCCTCATAGGGAAGATTTCTGATACATGGGATCAACTTTGTCATTCTCCTTTGTACGTTTTCCAGTGCATTTATCCTTTCTATAATACGGTGACCAGAACTGTGCAGTATAATCTAAATGAGGCCTAACCAAAGATATATAGAGTTGAAGAACAACCTGAGGACTTCTATTATTTATACTTCTTGATATGAAGCCAAGGATTCTGTTAGCTTTATTGCGAACACTTATGCACTGTTGTCTTGGTTTCAGATTACTGCTAACCAGAACTCCTAAATTCTTTTCGTTATCAGTACTATTAAAATCTACATTATTTAGTCTATATGTGGCATGGTTATTTTTCTGTCCAACATTTAGAACTTTGCATTTGTCTATAATAAACTGCATCTGATACTTCTCCGACCACTGCATCAATCTATTCAAATCATCCTGGAGTGCTCTAATGCCCTCATTAGAATGAATTGGTGTCATCAGTAAATTTGCTTATGTTGCTATTTATTCCCTCATCTATGTCGTTTATGTAAATCGTGAACAACAAGGGGACCAAAACTGACCCCTGTGGAACACCGCTTGTGACATGCCCCCATTCTGATTTCTCCCCATTTATGCAAACTCTTTGCCGTTTATTTGTCAACCATGTCTCTACCCAGGAAAAAATTTCTCCTATTCCGTGTGCCTTAGGTTTCCTCAGTAGCCTATGATGTTGAACTCTTTCGAAAGCTTTACCGAAGTTCATATACCCAATATCATATTCAATACCATGATCTACCTCTTCAAACACCTTAGTGAAAAAGTTAGTAAATTCGTAAGACAGAAACGCCCCTGTAAAACCATGTTGAGATTCATTAATCAATTTATGCCTTTCAAGATGGCTACGAATTTCCTCGGCAATTATTGATTCCATAAATTTTCCAACTATGGAGGTAAGGCTTATTGGTCTATAGTTCGAAGCTAAGGACCTGTCACCTGCCTTGTAAATAGGTATTACATTTGCCATTTTCCACTTGTCTGGCACTATGCCAGTTTGTAGTGATATATTGAAAAGATTAGCCAAAGGTTTGCTAAGTTCCCCTTTACATTTCTTTAAAACTCTCGCAAACAGTTCATCAGGGCCTGGGGATTTGTTAGGTTTTAATTTCTCTGTTTGTCTGAGGACCATGTCACTAGTTTCCCAAATCGTGCGTAGTTTATTATCGTCCTATTCTAAATAATTTATTATTTCTGTAATTTCGCTAGTATCTTCCTGAGTAAAAACTGAGAGGAAGTAAGTGTTGAAAATTTCACACATTTCCTTATTACTTTCAGTGATCTGACCTGAGTTAAGTGTACCTATCTTATCCATAATCTTTCTTCTGTATACCTGAAAGAACCCTTATGGGTTAGTCTTCGAATCCTATGCGACTTTAGCCTCATTATCTCTTTTTGCTTTCCTTATTCCCTATTTTATTTCTCACTTTAATTGAATATATTGATTTCTTAACTACCCATCCCCTCTTTTGATACGCCTATATGTGCCTCTCTCTTGACCAATGAGATGTTTTAATATATTGTTTACCCATTTGGGATCATTTTTGTTAGATCTAATTTCCCTACTCGGAACAAAAGTTGTCTGGGCAACTAGAACTACGCTCTGAAAAACGTCATATTGACAATCAACACCACCTACTTGACCCATAGTCAGGTCATCCCAATTTAGCCCACCCAGGTAATTTCTCAGTCTGGGACAAAGACTTGATTGCAGTTATCTGGGTAATTCCATGATATATTAAAACTAAGTGATTTGTGATTGCTTTCCCCAAGCTCTTCATTAACCTCAAGATTATTAATTAGTGATTCTTTGTTGGCAACAACCAAGTCAAGTAGGTTGTTTCCTCTAGTTGGTTCTGTCACAAACTGTTTTAAAAAACAATCCTGAACCGTATCAAGAAAGTCACTAGACTCAAGATTACCTGTCACATTGTTCCATTCAATTTGTCTAAAGTTAAAATCTCCCATTAACACAACATTTTCATATCTAGACGCCTTATGAATTTCGTCCCATAGCAGCTTACTGTACTCCCTATCCAGGCTTGGGGCCTATAAATCACACCAAAAATTAATTTTTCACGACCATCGAGAAACTGTATCCAAACATATTCTGTGTCCGATGTTTTTAATCTTATATCTTGTCTATCACAACAATTTAAATTATCTCTGACATACATCGCCACTCCACCACCCTTCCTGTTGATCCTATCAGTGTGGAATAATTATAACCCTATATGTTGCATTCAGAAGGCATTTCTCTATCGTTCAAGTTAAACCAGGTCTCGGTCATATCAATAATATCTATATTACCTGCACTTGCAAGTAATCTTAGCTCATCTATCTCATTTCTTAGACTCCTACTATTTGTATAATAAACCTTAAGGGAGCTAGTTACTCGTTGCCCTCCACTAACTCTCTTTGTTTGTTGAACAATTGCTTTACCTTTACTAGCAACTTTATTTTGAATATTGTATTTTAAACATATCCCTGAGGTATCCTGGTAATATCTGCTGTTTCCCACAAACACCCATACCTCTATAATCTATAAGTTTAAAGTCCTAGACAAGTTATCAATGACCCCCTCAATCGAATTGGCTAATGCAACCACTCCAGCCCCAGAGAGATGAACCCCATTCCTTGCATACATATCACATTTGCCTTAGAATTTGTCCCAGTTATCAATGAATGGGATTGCAAGTTCCTTGCAGTACCTGTCTAGCCAGCAATTTATACCAATTGCCCTAGACATCCATTCATTGCCCACTCCCTTTCTAGGCAAGATGCTACATATGATTGGGATCCCTCCCTTAGACCTGACTACATCTATGGCTTACCTGTACTTATCCAACAGCTCCTGTCTCCTGCCCTTCCCGATGTCATTTCCACCAGCAATAAGACAGATAATGGGCTTGTTCCCATTACCTGACATATTATTATCCAACCTGCTGACTATGTCACCAACACCAGCTCCTGGGAGGCACACTCTCAGTCTGACCTTCCTATCTCTGTTACAAAAAGCACGGTCCATATATCTTACCTGAGAGTCTCCCACAATCAGAATATTCTTTCCTTGATTAGCATGGGAGTCAGTGGTACCTATAACCTCACTAATCACTGAAGTACACTCGTCCTGGAGAACAGAGAATCGATTTCAACCTTCACATCTTCTCTATTAAAATTCCTTATCTTCCTTCTTCCTGAATTGTAAACCACTTGCCACTTAAAGCGGCTGCCGCTCTCCAACTCACTGCTGGTAAGCTTTTCTTCCTTACCAGTACCAACCATCTCACACTCACTCCCAAATCCATCTAGGCGAAGCTTCAGCCTCCTATTTTCCTCCTGAAGAGGTAGAACCTCCTTCTTCAACACTTTAACCTGAGATTCCAAAACACTGCAGCAAGCCATGGTGCTCGGTAACACCCCACATTGGGAAAAATTATATTTTAAAAAATATATATAGGAAAGAATTGATTTTGTAATAGAGTTGTGAAAGAGTGGAACAGACTCCCAATTAGTGTCAATTGAGCTGAAACCTTATATAGCTTTAAAAATAGGTTAGAGAAGTACATGAGTGGAAGTAAGTGGGTGTGAACTAGACCTGCCTTGCCTGGAACAGAAGTGAGTGGGTGTGAACTAGACCTGCCTAGCCTGAGACAGAAGTGAGTGAGTGTGAACTAGACCGGTCTAGCCTGGGACAGAAGTGAGTGGGTGTGAACTAGACCTGCCTAGCCTGAGAGATAAGTGAGTGGGTGTGAACTAGACATGCCTAGCCTGGGACAGAAGTGAGTGGTTGTGAACTAGACTTCTCTAGCCTGGGACAGAAGTGAGTGGGTGTGAACTAGACCTGTCTAGCCTGGGACAGAAGTGAGTGGGTGTGAACTAGACGTGTCTGGCCTGGGACAGAAGTGAGTGGGTGTGAACTAGACCTGTCTAGCCTGAGACAGAAGTGAGTGGGTGTGAACTAGACCTGCCTAGCCTGGGACAGAAGTGAGTGGGTGTGAACTAGACCTGTCTAGCCTGGGACAGAGGTGAGTGGGTGTGAACTAGACCTGTCTAGCCTGGGACAGAGGTGAGTGGGTGTGAACTAGACCATACCGCGAGTCATATGAGCAACTCTCACAGTTATTCTTCCTCAGCGAAGAAGACGAAGAATAAAAAATATGACAGAAATAAAAGACCAGGTGATAGATACCAGCAAATGTGAAACAAAAGGCGAAATGATAAAAGACTTAATTATATAGAGGATAGTCTTCCGACCTCTGGTAGAACGTTTCCTTAACTCCAAGACTTCTCCCAGTGGAAAAGACTATTAGTTACCTGCACAAAGTTTGCAAGTGTTTTTATCGTGCAGAGTTTAAAGTCATTATCATACAAATAACTTCTATTCCCCATTAGCCCGGAGGAACATGTTTTGATTTCTGCATCGCCGGAGTTAGCGAGTTTGCTTCCTGAATAACTGATAATTGAGACATAAAGTGGAGTCCGCAGAATTTCATTATAACTTCGAAACTGTCAGTAACTCTGTTATGACTCAGGTGCATAATGATACAACCCTCACTCTCAGTACTGGCCTCTTGACTCAATCCTCTAATTTCCAGTGTCTTTTTCCAGCGTATATATATTTATAACTGCAATTGTGGTGTTCTGGGCCTGGTAGGAAAAGCTTTGGCTTCACAAACTGAGGGTCGCTGGTTCGATTACCTGTTGTCCCTGTTCACCCATCAGTAAAATGGGTATCTGGGTGTTATTCGATTGGTGTGGGTTGCATCCACACCAGTCGAATGTATATATATATATATATATATATATATATATATATATATATATATATATATATATATTAGGTAGTTCAGTTCAGATCTCAGGTAAGGACCCACTAGGGCAGGAAGTGGACAGACGAAAATAGCCGGTGAGAGGAAGAGCTGAAGAAGAAGAGAAAGAGTCAGGACTAAACCCAACAGTCTAACTACTGCCTATTAGGTAAAACTTGCGATTTTGGCTTAAATAGCAACGCTCACCTTGCCATATAAGACAAGTGAAAATTTGTGTATGCAATAATTTCGCCAAAATCATTCTGAACAAAACGAAAAAAATATATTTCATTGTGTTTGTTTATTATTAAATTAATGTTAACGTATCCAAAATATATTTAGTTGGGTTAGGGTAAATTAAATTGCGCTTGTTGTAGGGGTGACCTGACCTAAGTTAGGTCACGTGACATACGCTTAGAGAGTGAGCGTGTTAACCAGACACTGGTTGTTACACAGGTGCTTCACATCTTGCACTGTTACACCTAATAAATTAAATAATTGTATTATATACATTAATTTACATGATTCCATTTGGTAACTTTATATGAAGCCCCAGATAATATTATATAGTCGGACTTGCTTATTTTAGCATTTAATAAGGAAGTTCGCAATATGATATTAAGTGATATCGGCTCAAAGTCATGTGGAAGATGACCAGGCGTAACAATATATATATATATATATATATATATATATATATATATATATATATATATATATATATATATATATATATATATATATATATATATATATATATATTAAATAGGGAGGTACCACCTCTGGAACTGTGCTGGAGACCTTCATCCTCAGAAAAAGAATAAACTTGCTTCAGAGAAAACTCAAGGTTCTTCCTGAAGCTGTTTGAAAATTTTCTCCTACCACCCCTATATATATATATATATATATATATATATATATATATATATATATATATATATATATATATATATATATATATATATATATATATATATATATATATATAAAATATATATATATATATATATATATATATATATATATATATATATATATATGTCGTGCCGATTAGGTAAAACTGGTCAATTAGCAAGAACTCATCTAAAATTAAGTCCTTTCTAAAATTTTCTCTTATACGTTTAATGATATTTTTTTCATTTATGTTAATGTAAGAATTTATAATTTTGTACCAAGAGAAACTTTGAAAACCTACCTAACCTTATTACAACAAGAGCAATTTAATTTAGCCAAACCCAACTAAATATATTTTAGATACGTTAACATTAATTTAATAATAAACAAACACAATGAAATATATTTTTTCGTTATGTTCAGAATGATTTTGGCGAAATTATTGCATACACAAATTTTCACTTGTCTTATATAGCAAGGTGAGCGTTGCTATTTAAGCCAAAATCGCAAGTTTTACCTAATCGGCACGACATATATATATATATATATATATATATATATATATATATATATATATATTATATAATATAGGGTGGATGAATTTGGAAGGATATGTAAAAGAAGAAAATTGAAAGTGAATATAGGAAAGAGTAAGGTGATGAGGATAACAAAAAGATTAGGTGACGAAAGATTGGATATCAGATTGGAGGGAGAGAGTATGGAGGAGGTGAATGTATTCAGATATTTAGAAGTGGACGTGTCAGCATATGGGTCTATGAAGGATGAGGTGAATCATAGAATTGATGAGGGAAAAAGGTGAGTGATGCACTGAGTCTGTGGAGACAAAGAACTTTGTGTAGATGAATGGTTCAGAGAACTGACGAGTTGGTAAATTAGACACATATGCAACACTTCGGTATCTTTATTGAGGAAACGTTTCTCCACACAGTGGCTTCATCAGTCCATACAATAAAGATACCCAAGTGTTGCATATAAGAACACAAGAATGGAGGAACACTGCAGAAGGCCTACTGGCCCATACAAGGCAGGTCCCCATCAAAACCACCACCACCCAAGAACCCACCCCCGCACCCAAGACACTAATCAAACCCAGCCCCTCCCACTCATATATTTGTCCAATCTCTTTTTAAAGCCACCCAAGGTCCTAGCCTCTATCACCCTACTCGGAAGATTGTTCCACGCATCTACAACTCTGTTCGAAAACCAGTACTTGCCTATGTCCTTTCTAAATCTAAATTTATCCAATTTAAATCCGTTATTTCTGGTTCTTACTTGGTTCGATATCCTCAGTATTTTATTAATATCTCCTTTGTTTATGCCCATCATCCACTTGTACACCTCGATGATATCTCCCTCATTCTACGTCTCTCCAGAGAGTGGAGATTCAATGCTCTAAGTCTATCTTCATACGGGAGATTTCTTATACTGTAAATCATTTTAGTCATTCTTCTTGTATGTTCTCCAATGAATCTATATCCATCCTGTAGTAAGGAGACCAAAACTGAGCTGCATAATCCAAATGAGGTCTCACTAGTGATGTATAGAGCTGTAAAATAACTTTTGGACTTCTGTTGCTTATACTTCTTGAAATAAATCCTAGTAATCTGTTAGCCTTATTGCGCACACTTAGGCACTGTTGTCTTGGCTTTAGATTTCTGCTTACCATGACTCCCAAGTCTTTTCACATTCTGTATGATCAAGCTCTACTTCACCTAGTTTATAAATTCGAGGGATATTTTCATTACCAAGAACTAGCACCTTACACTTGTCCACATTGAACTTCATCTGCCACTTTTCAGACCAAGACATTAATTTGTCCAAATCCTCCTGGAGTTCACTGGTATCCTCCTCAGAATTAATTATACGGCCTATTTTTGTATCATCAGCAAATTTACTCATGTCACTTGCAATTCCTTCATCAAGGTCATTTATGTAAATTATGAACAACAATGGGCCTAAAACTGATCCTTGTGGAACGCCACTAGTGACTAATCCCCATTCAGATTTGACCCCATTAATGGAAACTCTCTGCTTTCTATTGGTAAGCCATGCCTCTATCCATGCTAGAACTTTACCTCCTATACCATGAGCTGCCACCTTTCTTAAGAGTCTCTTGTGAGGTACTCTATCGAAGGCCTTACTGAAATCCAAGTAAACTATATCATATTCTTTATCACTGTCTACTGCCTCAAATGTTTTATTGAAAAATGTCAGTAAATTTGTCAGGCAGGAACGACCTCTCGTGGACCCATGCTGAGATTCATTAATCAAATTATGCTCTTCAAGGTGACTTCTAATAATATCAGCTATAATTGATTCTAATAATTTGTCTACTATAGACGTGAGGCTTATTGGACGGTAATTTGATGGAATTCACTTATCCCCTGATTTGAATATACGAACTACATTAGCTATCTTCCACATCTCTGGCACAACACCAGTTAGGATGGACGTATTAAACACATTCGTTATTGGCTGACTAAGTTCCATTTTGCATTCTTTAAGTACCCTGGAAAACAACTCGTTGGGTCCCGGGAACTTATTTTGCTTCAGTTTATCTATCTGTTTGATAACCATGTCCCTCGTGACAGTAATATTAGTTAATTTGAATTCTTCAGGAACTGAATAATTGTTAATTTCTGGAATCTCATTTACGTCTTCTTGTGTAAAGACTGACAGAAAATAGTCATTAAATAGAGAACACATTTCCAGTTCGTTATCCGTCAGCTGTCCATTCCCAATTTTCAGAGGTCCTACCTTTTCCCTCACCTTCGTCCTATACACTTGAAAGAACCCTTTTGGATTAGTCTTTGATTCATTAGTAACCTTAATCTCATAGTCATGTTTAGCTTTTCTAATCCCCTTTTTTACTTCTCTTTTCAACTGAACATATTGGTCAATAAGGTTAACATCTCCTCTTTTGATGAGCCTATAAATTCCTCTTTTCTCCCCTAATAGATGTTTTAGCCTCCTGTTAATCCATTTGGGATCGTTATTATTTGACCTAAATTATCTCTGGGGAATAAACATACTCTGTGCACGTTGTACATTATTAAGAAAAAAATCATAAACGCAGATCCCATTGTAATCGTTAGCTAGATTTCCCCAGTCGAGATTAGACAGGTGTTCTCTAAGTCCAATATAATCGGCAGAACGAAAATCAGGAACTTTTACCGTATTATCCCTATTCTCGTACTCCCAGGTAATATTAAAAGTTGTTAAATTAGACACATATGTAACACTTGGGTATCTTTATTGAGGAAACGTTTCGCCACACAGTGGCTTTATCAGTCCAATACAAAGAAGAAAGTAGTAATAAGAGGAGGAGTTTGAGGTAATCAGTCCCTCGGCCTGGAGTCGATGTGTTCAGTCCATCAATCTTAAAGTAAATACAGCATAAGGCAAATAGAAGTTGCTTATATACTGTAGACAGGTGAGATGAAGCAGGTGAGATGAAGTGTTGCATATGTGTCTAATTTAACAACTTGTCGGTTCTCTGAACCATTCATCTACATCCTGTCTGACACAGCAACTTCTTGGGATCTTGATACAAATGGATTCTTCAACATTTCTGGTTCTACGACTGCTCTCCTTATTCTCCGGGGTTCTTTGCCTGTTGTACCTCTTCCATTCCCTTGTACACTTGGTTTTGGCTTCCCTGCACCTTTGGGTGAACCATGGGCTCATCCTGTCTTTTTCGCTTCTCCTGTTACCCTTGGGTATAAACCTCTCCTCAGCTTCCTTGCAAATTGTTGTCACATATTCCATCATCACGTCTACTGACTTCCCTGCCATCTCTCTGTCCCACTGAACTCCATGCAGGAAGTTCCTCATGCCCACATATTCACCTTTCTTGTAGTTTGGCTTCATTCGTGCAGCCCTTCCTGCTTCCCCTTCCACTTGTAACTCTACTATGTATTCGAAACTTAGAACCATGTGATCACTGGCCCCAAGGAGGATTTCATGTGTGATGTCCTCAATATCTGCACTACTCAGGGTGAATACTAAGTCCAGTCTCGCTGGTTCGTCCTCTCCTCTCTCTCTGGTAGTGTCCCTTACGTGTTGGTACATGAAATTTTCCAGTACACCTCCAGCATCTTAGCCCTCCACGTTTCTTCGCCCCCATGTGGCTCTAAGTTCTCCCAATCAATTTCCCTATGGTTGAAGTCACCCATGATCAGTAGCTTCGCCCTGCTCGCACAAGCCCTTCGTGCCACTACTGCCAGTGTGTCAATCATCGCTCTGTTACTCTCATCATACTCTTGCCTTGGCCTCCTGCTGTTCTGTGGGTGTGTTCCTGTGTGTGTGTGTGTGTGCGTGTGTGTGTGCGTGTACTCACCTAATTGTGGTTGCAGGGGTCGAGACTCAGCTCCTGGCCCCGCCTCTTCAATGACCGCTACTGGGTCCCTTCTCTCCCTGCTCCATGAGCTTTATCATACCTCATCTTAAAGCTATGTATTTTTCCTGCCTCCACTACATCACTTGCTAGACTATTCCACTTCCTGACTACTCTATGGCTGAAGAAATACTTCCTAACATCCCTTTGACTCATCTGAGTCCTCAACTTCCGATTGTGACCCCTTGTTTCTGTGTCCCCTCTGGAACATCCTGTCTCTATCCACCTTGTCTATTCCCCGCAGTATTTTGTATGTCGTTATCATGTCTCCCCTAACCCTCCTGTCCTCCACTGTTGTCAGGCCGATTTCCCTTAACCTTTCTTCGTAGGACATTTCCCTTAGCTCTGGAACTAACCTTGTCGCAAACCTTTGCACTTTCTCTAATTTCTTGACGTGCTTGACCAGGTACAGGTTCCAAGCTGGCGCTGCATACTCTTGAACGATTAATTACTAAGGTATCGGAACGCTATTCTCAGGTTTGCCAGTCGCCTGTATGCTCCAGCAGTTATCTGGTTGTGTGTGTGTGTATGTGTGTGTGTGTGTATGTGTTTGTGTGTGTGTGACCCAACAAATAAAATTTGCACCAAGAACTCATTACAGTTGTGACCGGGTGTAGACTAGTGAATTGCTCATTACTTTATAATTTGTTCATGATTGTAACCATGTATAAACGTAAGTAAGTAAATTTACTTACATGATTCATTACCTTTGTAACTTGTGAGTTCATTACCTTTGTAACTTGTGAGTTCATTTCCTTTGTAACTTGTGAGTTCATTACCTTTGTAACTTGTGAGTTCATTACCTTTGTAACTTGTGAGTTCATTACCTTTGTAACTTGTGAGTTCATTACCTTTGTAACTTGCTCAGCTATCAAAACTTTGGGGTCCAGTCCCTGGACCCATTATGTACCTCTGTAATCTTTTGACTACCGTCCACAGGATGGGTATGGGGTGCATAATAAAGATATCAAACTAACTAACTCTACTCTTATCTAACACACTCACACAAGCCTGCTGGATGTTGAAGACCATAGCACTAAAAGCCTCCTTTGTCCTTCCCTCCAACTCGTCCTGGGGTGACCTCTATCCCTCCTTCTCTGCACCCCTAATTTATACACCCTCAGAGTTATCCTTTTTTTTCTCATTTCTGATAATATCCTAACACCACAAGACTTCGAAAAGGTAATTAATGACATGCCCATGCACTCTGCCCCAGGCCCGGACTCGTGGAACTCCGTGTTCATAAAGAACTGCAAGTAACCCTTGTCACGTGCCTTCAGCATTCTTTGGAGAGGGAGCATGGACACAGGGGTCATCAAACAGTCACTGAAAACAGTAGACATAGCTCCACTCCACAAAGGTGGCAGTAAAGCAATTGCAAAGAACTACAGACCAACAGCGCTGACATCCCATATCATAAAAATGTTTGAAAGGGTTCTAAGAAGCAAGATCGCCAACCACCTAGATACCCATCAATTACACAACCCAGGGCAACACGGGTTAAAGCAGGTCGCTCCTGCTTCTCCCAGCTACTGGACCACTATGACAAGGTTCTGGATGATGTAGATGATAAACAAAATGCAGATGTTGTATCCACAGACTTTGCAAAAGCCTTCGACAAGTCTGACCACGGTGTAATAGTGCACAAAATGCGTGTTAAAGGAATAACAGTAAAAGTTTGTAGATAGATCTTGTGGCATGCAAAGAGTACATAACCTTTACTCACGCATGTGCACACCCTCATAAAAGGCTACCTCCCTAACCAGCGAACCAGATGCTAAGGGTCTAACGATCTAAGGGGCCCCATCGTCAGATCAGTATCTAGGTTCAGCTAATCATAATGTGGGTCGTGCAATTGTGAAAGTGATGTTGTTACCACTCACGTTTCACCCTTGTCATATCCATTCTGCTGGTTGAAGCATGGTGGTCTCCTGTCTTTTGGCTTCTATTGTTGCCTTGGCTTACCATGGCATGCACTTATATTACCTATTGCTGTACATAGTGTATATAGTGTACATAACTCTGTTGATATTAAGTTGAAGGAAAATACAACTCAAAGTATTCTGCTGTGTTTATTTTGTTCCAAGCTCCCTTTTATGACCAGGTTAACAGGCCTTGAGAACCTGAGTTTGTTATATGGGAGCCTGTCTGGGAGCTGGTGCTGGAATTAAGAGCTTCACTAAGGTCAGCCTTGCTATTGTGTGAGAATCCTGCAGTCGGCTTTGCTACTGCGTGTCAGCCATGCTATGTGTGCGTATTCTGTAGTTGGCTTTGCTATTTCGTGATAGCCTGGCTATTGTGTGAATATTCTGCAGTCATACAGTGCATCGCTGCTTGAGCGTGTTGCAAACAGCATGTTACGTTGGGGTTAATGCCACCTATCCGAGTCAGGCGACTAGTGTCTGAATTCACTCTACAAAACCTGCCCAGACTTTCTCTACAGCATTGTTGGCGAATTGCTCGTTCTATTAGTATTGACTATCAAACTACTCTTACTGCTGCACAGCTTAGTTAGTTTTAGTTTAATATCTTTATTATGCACCCCATACCCAACCTGTGGGCGGTAGACAAAAGATTACAGAGGTACATAATGGGCCCAGGGACTGGGTCTCAAAGTTTTGATAGCTGAGCAAGTTACAAAGGTAATGAACTCAGGTAGATCTGGTCACAATCATGACAAGTTACAAAGGTATTTACAGATTACAGAGGTATATAATGGGTCCATAGACTGGGCCCCAAAGTTTTGATAGCTGAACAAGGTACAAAGGTAATGAACTCACAAGTTACAAAGGTAATGAATCATGTAAGTAAATTTACTTCAAGATATTAAACCTCCCTGTCCAATGCATGAAATCATTGCCTTCCTTTCTTCAGCATTAAACAACTCAAAATATTTTCTCTCTCCCCATCATCGCCACACCCCTCCTCCCATCTAAGGACTCCCATCAGTTGTTTTGAACTGCATTTGTTTCCTAAACTTTCTCAACTTACTAATCACCTTTCAAAGCTATTATATTCAATTCCAAAGTGATTTAGCTTTTTTACTGAATCTCTTATTTGTTCAGTGTAATGAAATATAAATGAAAAGGGAAACTGTTACACTTTTACATTACTCAGCTTGTTACTGAAAATATTTTTTTTAATAATAAAATAAGTGATTCTTGAAAGAGTTCTGGTTTTGATTCATTATGAAATTTTATGAGGATAATATCTGTTTATGGTATTGTTATATCGGTTATGTCCATTACTATGGTCAATTACCTTCTGCTTGAAAGAGCGGGCGCCACCACACACAGGTGACCAGCTGATGTGGTACACTTATGCAAAACGTTTTGAGATCACTGACTTGGCATACGAACCTTCCAGCATTGATAATTAAAGTGAATTTCGAAACACTGTTAGGATTGGAAGGCGAGTGTGCTCGGTGATTTGGTTGTGGGTTGAATTGTTTTGTCATGGTAAAGCAAAAGTAAAGTTGTCTGTATGGAGAGTGGCAGGGAAATGTGTACCGGATGCAGATTTAGGCCATACACAGTGGGGGCGGGAGGTTCCAACATCAGTGAGGATACATAGGGAGGGGGAGGATAGATCGTGAGAGAGCCGGAAGGGGTTACAGAACTTGATGAAGTCGGGATGGGGATGGAGGAAACGAAGTGTGTTTTGTACATTGTTTTGTGATCCGCTGATCTCTCCCTTCCCCTCTAAGAAATTTTAAATATGTCCTCTGTGTTATTAACTTTAAAAACCTGCTCTTGTGCATTCCTCTCTGTGTGTATCTAGCCATTTGAAGTCAGTTGTTGTTTACTCAGAGATTTCATCTCCCATCGTTCATTACTGAACATTAAACCACAATGTGGAGGTTTTTATCAATATCTTTATATATTCTTCTACCGAGACTTCCCTAGCAAGGCAGACCTGCGTCTGTTCTTTGTTTACCTTGATAAAAAAAAACCGCTGAGTATTTATCGGATTCTTCTCAAGAGTGTAAGGACGCGCTACAACAACTTCCTAAAAGAGGAATGTTCCATCATCACTTAAAATTTCTCTACTTTATAATTACCTATAAATTTCATAAAAACATTGCAAACAAAGACTTCAATATATTCTTTAAGACTCAGTAGAGGATATCGAAACAAACAAGCAGAAAAATACAAAGGAAACAACATCTAAAACAGCTTTTATTCATTAATTAAGGAATGAATCAGCAAAAATATAGATAAAGGAAAAACTACAGGAGCATTGTGACTAATCACCAACGAGGATCAAAGTATCTGTATGTATTCTATCATAGACCGAACTCCATAAAATAAATGCACTTCCAACTTTCAACAGTCATGACATCCCGTGACAATGACATGATATTGAATCTTTCAACCATAAATCATAAATGTATAAGGCTGCCATGTCGTCTCCATTAGGATCGACAGACAGTTTCACAAGTTCACTATATCTATCTGCACCACAGTCTAATGTTTTGCCAAGCATCCGAATATGCTACCGAGTTTTCCGTATCTGAACTCACAAGAACACTAATACACACACAACCCGCACATATAAAAAGAGAGGAGCTTACGACGACGTTTCGGTCTGCCAAGCTGGTGATATTCCTAAGTTTAACTGGTTCTTCTTGTTCTGTACGTATGTGCTCTCACAGAGAAGACGGACACATGAGACCCATCATTGTTACCTTTTCTATACTTTTATTTATTTCAAAATGGTGAGTCGTAAAGCAGCTACGGTGTGAAAATAACTTTTGTTAGGTTTGGTATCCCACAAGGCTGTGAAGCAGCCGCTCGTGCAATACATGCAAACATTTCTTACCTTACTGCCAATAAAGACCTTGTAATACTGAACTTTGCCAATGCTTTTAATTTAATCAGATGAGTTACTTATCTGCGAGCTATTTATTTATATTTGTCTCCTCTTTGTCAACTCATCAAAGTCCCATTACGTAAGCGATTCGAAACTCCTATATGATTAACTCGAAATTATCTCTTGTGATAATGTTCAGCAGGGATATTCTCACCTTTACTTTTAAGAGTCAGGGTGATGTCCAGGGAGCTCAATATCTGGTTTCTGGACAATAACACTAATTGGCACTGCAGTATCTTCGCTAAATAAAGCAAAGATATAATATAATATTATAACTAAACTCCTCCAAATTCAAAGCAGATTCCTAACATCCCTTTGACTCATCTGAGTCTTCAACTTCCGATTGTGACCCCTTGTTTCTGTGTCCCCTCTGGAACATCCTGTCTCTATCCACCTTGTCTATTCCATGCAGTATTTTGTGTGTCGTTATCATGTCTCCCCTAACCCTCCTGTCCTCCAGTGTTGTCAGGCCGATTTCCTTTAACCTTTCTTCGTAGGACATTTCCCTTAGCTCTGGAACTAACCTTGTCGCAAACCTTTGCATTTTCTTTAATTTCTTAACGTGCTTGACCAGGTGTGGTTTCCAAACTGGTGCTGCATACTCTAGTATGGGCCTGACGTACACGGTGTACAGAGTCTTGAACGATTCCTTACTAAGGTATCGGAACGCTATTCTCAGGTTTGCCAGGCGCCCATGTGCTGCAGCAGTTATCTGGTTGATGTGTGCTTCCGGAGACGTGCTCGGTGTCGTACTCACCCCAAGATCTTACTCCTTGAGCGAGGTTTGCAGGCTTTGGCCACCTAGCTTATACTCTGTCTGCGGTCTTCTTTGCCCGCCCCCGATCTTCATGAATTTGCATTTGGCGGGGTTAAATTCGAGAAGCCAGTTGCTGGACCAGGTGTCCAGCCTGTCCAGGTTTCTTTAAGTCCTGCCTGATCCTCATCTGATTTAATTCTCCTGTGTGTGTGTGTGTGTGTGTGTAAAACACCACGGGGGAGTAGATGATAGCTCTAGGCCTTTCTTGTTGCTATCAAGACATCATCAGGAGCTTACAAAGTTGTAGAAAAGGAGAGGATGTCCAAGCCAGGGGACGTCTTCACTTGAGGGAGGGAGAAGCAGAGAGAAGGGAACAGGAAATGCCCCCAGGCACACCAGTACCCATAGCCAAAAAGGTTGAACATAATATGATTAGAAAAGCCCACTGGCACTGATATTGTAATAGTAGCCTAAACGAACATTACGTGACAATTATCAAAAATCTGGCAAGACTCTGCTATAAGTAATTTTACAAACATAATTATATTGCCAGTGATATAGCAGTCACTGGCAATAGCCATACACGAGATAACGGGTTCATTTAAAGGGACGAGATAACGGGACCATTTAAAGGGACGAGATAACGGGTTCATTTAAAGGGACTAGATAACGGGTTCATTTAAAGGGACTAGATAACGGGTTCATTTAAAGGGACGAGATAACGGGACCATTTAAAGGGACGAGATAACGGGATCATTTAAAGGGACGAGATAACGGGTTCATTTAAAGGGACGAGATAACGGGACCATTTAAAGGGACGAGATAACGGACCATTTAAAGGGACGAGATAACGGGTTCATTTAAAGGGACGAGATAACGGGACCATTTAAAGGAAACGAGGCTCATTAAAATAAACTCATTTAAAGAGGGAGGCATCTGTAATTACAAGGAAGACAGCCACAGTTATTCATCCCACAGGATTCTGAGGCAAACTGTAGTTATATACTTCCTACAGTGTATAAGCAACTTCTTCGTGCATATGCTGTATTCTTCTCAAGATTGATGGATTGATTATATCGACTTCAGTCTGAGGGACTGATTACCTCAAACTTCTTCTGTGGCTTTGCCACATTATTATTGACAATACTAGGCTTTGCCACACTAAAAAAAGACAATACTAGGCTTTGCCACACTGTTATTGACAATACTAGGCTTTGCCACACTGTTATTGACAATACTTGGCTTTGCCACACTGTTATTGACAATACTAGGCTTTGCCACACTGTTATTGACAATACTTGGCTTTGCCACACTATTATTGACAATACTTGGCTTTGCCACACTGTTATTGACAATACTTGGCTTTGCCACACTGTTATTGACAATACTTGGCCATTCTTCTTTGTAAGGACTGATGAAGCCACTGTGTGGCGAAACGTTTCCTCAGTAAAGACACACAAGTGTTGCATATGTGTCTAATTTATCAACTTGTCGGTTCTCTGAACCATTTATTTAAAATAAGAGCATCAACCTGTTCGATGACAAAAGTCGTCAAAAGCAGACAACATTGGACAGCTTCTTTAGCCCCCCCAAAAAAAAAATGCTAGAGAATCCCTATCATCTTCAAGTGCAACTGCACAGAGACAGAAAAATGAGGAAAAAAGAAACGCCCCTTCCAAACAATAATATCTCTCCTCCTTTCTCTTAGGCCATCAGCATTCCTCAGTAAAGGTAAAATGCAGTTAAATTTTCATTTTATTTCATGTATTTATAGATTTTTTTTTGTTTTCATGTATGATTTTAAGCATGCAAATATTATTATACAGGTTTAAATAAGCAAAATTTTCAATTAGAATATTTTATAATTTTTTGAGGGTCTGGAACGGATTAATCCAATTTACATTATTATGGGAAAAACTGTTTCAATATTCGTATAACTCGCTATTCGAACAGTCTCCTGGAACGGAATAAGTTCGAATATCGAGGTACAACTGTATTGACGATAACAGGCATACCTCCTTAGAGGTATGGCAGTGCAAAGTGGGGAGCGTGAAAATTTGAAGTTGTCTGGATATCTAACAGACAAAAAGAGTCCCAGAAGTACGACAAAGTGAATATTTATGACGGCCTGGGCGGTGAGAGAAAACGTATCTGTGCAGTCGTCGCTGCCAAAGAAAATGAATACAGTTGGACTTATTGAAGCAACTAGACAGCTTTCACAGAATGGTGTAGAATTGGCACCCTTGTCTGTTGTGGGAAATTATGGGGATGAGGTTCACAGGTACATTCCTTAAATATTTCCTCCACATAGGTGAGATTTTAGAGACACTAGGCTGCACAATGCCTCTCCTCCGTGACCCACACACACTGTCCCACCCACAAAAACAAAGTCGGGCCTATCAAATATTACAACATAAAAATTAATACCAATAATGTTGGTATATTACAAGATAGTGAGTGGACTGTATGGAGGTTTATGACTTGAAAGGAGAGGGGAGCAGCGGTCTGTTGAGTATACAGCATTTTACTAAAAATATATATGCATATTTATAAATATAAAGAAAGGAAAATTTAACCTGAGCAATCACTATTTAATTACTGGATCACAATTATTATTTGTGGAACACATTCTAACGCTACCCTTACAGCTAGACTTTACGATGGACAACACAAAACTACTGTACATTATGAGTAAGCGTCACTTAGGTAAGGTGTGCTGTTGGGAAGAATCGGACTTCACTATATTTCCATCCTTGTTGCCGAATTTTAATGGTTTTTCCACACTACTTATCCCAATTCTTCAGCAGGAACGTGTCAGCAATTTCTAAATTCCAGACTGAGGCCGATATACACTAATTTGACCTCAGTGATGCCTGATTACATTACACAAAATGTCACAGCCAGTGTTCCTAGATTATTCCATTATGGCGTCTCCTCCTCCCCCTCTTGTATCACTCCGCGGCCACTGCACACCCTCCTTCACACAATTTCTTGAAGGGTCAAATCACCATCATATTTTAATACACAATTACTACATTATTCAAATTTACTCATGCTGAATTTAGGAAAATTTAAAAAAAATCCACATCTGTAGATAATACCTCAATAGGGCCAATTAATATCTTAATAGGGAGTGATTATTAAGCCTCATTTGTGAAGCATTTGATGCAATAATGTGGTGTCACTCTCCTGAAAACTGGCATTCATTATTAGAGCATGCTTACCTGCGGCTTACCTGCGGCTTATCTGCGGCTCACCTGCGGCTTACCTGCGGCTCACCTGCGGCTTACCTGCTCTAATAATGAATGACTAGAGAAGTCAGGAAATGTGATTAATGTGTGTCTTACAAATGAAAGGGCGCCCCAGTCTAAATATTCTTCAGTAGAGTACAAAGTTGAGCAAGTAAATAAATTACGGGATGTGGATAACATTGAAATTAATGTGCATGAAGTCTTTCATGCACATTATTTCACATCATTGTTTCAAATGATTCTTTCATCCAGGAACGATGCCTGCAAAATATTAAGTATGAACTTGGACGATACTGTGTACGACTCTCATGGAAGCTGAATCAGCCAAAACTGTCTACAAGTTATAGAATGGCTTATGACCAATTAAAGGCACTTGTCCGTTGATATGGAGGTCAGCTACTGAAAAAAGTCCTTGGCTGTTTAACTATTCACTGAGGGAAAGAACCGCCGCTACAACCTGACAGTTTCCTTGGAGTTTTGTTTTGTAGACTTGGCGGTTTCTCTTGTGTTTCCCTCCCATTAACACTGGTGCAGTTGATATAATGGTCAGCTACTGTCAGTATAGTTGACAACGTTGCTTCGCTAGTTGTACGTCTGGTAGCAGATGGTGTTTGAATGCCAGTCAGTCATGTTTAAATGTTCACTCTTCCCTCATGCGATAAAACACCTAAATTACTGGGAACGTTTGAAGTTCCTAAACCTGTACTCCCTAGAACGCAGGCGGGAGAGATACATTATTATATCCACTTGGAAAATCCTAGAGGGATTAGTATCAAACTTGCACACTAAAATCACTCCCTACGAAAGCCAAAGTCTCGGCAGACGATGCAACATCCTCGCAATGAAAGCAGGGGTGCCACTAGCACGATATGAGACAACACAGTAAGAGTCAGGGGCCAATGGCTGTTCAACTGCCTTCCAATAGACCCCTGGGTGTCTTCAAGAAGGCGCTGGACAGGCACCTAAAGTCAGTACCTGACCAGCTGGGCTGTGGTTCATACGTCGGGTTGCATGCGGCCAACAGTAACAGCCTGGTTGATCAGTCCCTGATCCACCATGAGGCCTGGTCACGAACCGGGCCGCGAGGGCGTTGACCCCCGAAACCCTCTCCAGGTATACTGAGAGAAAAACCGTTACTACCGACCTGTGAGTTTCCTTGTTAGGTTTTCTCCTATGTTGTCTTCCCATTGAACACTGGTTAGTTAGTTAGTTACCATTTTGTCCTAGGCACATGTCGATTAGACACTAGGCCTGTTGTATGTATGTGTGTGTGTGTGTGTGTGTAACGAAACACTTCGAAATGTTTCGGCCCCGCCGGGAATTGAACCCGGGCCTTCCGTGCGTGAAGCAAGAGCGCTAGCCACCATGCCATCGGGGCGAGAGATGTTGTACAGCTGATATGGTGGTCAGTTATCTCAGTGTAGTGGTAAACGTCGCTTGTCTGGTCGTACGTCTGGTAGCAGGTCTGGTCGCACGTCTGGTAGCAGGTCTGGTCGTACGTCTGGTAGCAGGTCTGGTCGTACGTCTGGTAGCAGGTCTGGTATTTGAATTGTGGTCGTTCTCCTTTGGTCATATTTGGTCCATTTTGTTGTCGTCACTGTCAGTTTTCTTGTCTCTATAAGTTTCTTGCATGTTGTTGCAGCAACACGTGCAATTAGGCCATCACTGGAGGGTGGAAATGGGGTGGGAGCTGCGTTTCATACGATGGGCCAACACAAATTAATAAAAAAATATATTCTGAAATTAGGATTTGGCAGCATCACTGACGTACTGGCACTGCCAAGTCTGTCTGCCACTCCATACTGATAACAAAAATGTAAACCGAATTTATCATGAAAAGAAATACTGTAATATACCTTATTTCCATCACTCAAAAAAAAAATATTTGGAAAGTTTTTGAAATTTAGTAAAATATGTGCGCTATACCCCCCACAAATCCCTCAAAAATTGACTAAATATTTTCACCAGTTTGTAAAACAATCATTGTTAAATGCTTGTCGGGAAAATCCTTTAAATTCTTTCAATAAAAATGGAATAATAACAATTAATAGGTCAATTACTTCCGAGTTATCGAGAAAAATGCGGCCAAGTATTTTGCTCGGGAGCAATTTTTCTTTTTTTGGGGTTTACTCTAAGTTCAGTTTAATATCTTCATTATGCAGCCCATACCCATCCTGTGGGCGGTAGTCAAAAGATGACAGAGGTACATAATGGGTCCAGTGACTGGGCTCCAAAGTTTTGATAGCTGAGCAAGTTACAAAGGTAATGAACTCACAAGTTACAAAGGTAATGAACTCACAAGTTACAAAGGTAATGAATCATGTAAGTAAATTTACTTACTTACATTTACACATGGTTGCAATCATGAACAAATTATAAAGTAATGAGCAATTCACACGTCCACACCCGGTCACAACAGTAATGAGTTATCGGTGCAAATATTAATTGTTGGGTCACACACACACACACACACACACACACACACACACACACACACACACACACACACACACTACAACACACATCACATATGAGAGACTCATCGGGGCCAGTGATCATGTGGTTCTGAGCTTCGAATACATAGTAGAGTGGAGAGGGAAGCAGGAATGGCAAGACGATTGAGGCCAAACTACAAGAGATGGGACTACACAGGCATGAGGAATTTCCTACAAGGGGTTCAGTGGGACAAAGAACTGGCAGGAAGAAGTAAAGAGATGATGGGATATGTGACAACAATATGCAAGGAAGCTGAGGAGAAGTTTGTACCCAAGGGTAAAAGAAATAATGAGAAATCCAGGATGAGCCCATGGTTCACCCAAAGGTGTAGAGAGACCAAAACCAAGTGTGCTAGACAATGGAAGAAGTATAGAAGGCAAAGGACCCAGGAGAATAGGAGAGAAGTCAGAGCCAGAAATGAATAGCGCAGGTAGAAGGGAGACCCAACGATAAATGAAATGACATAGCAGCGAAAGCCAAATCTGAACCGAAGCGTTTACAGCCACATCAGGAGGAAAACAAGCAGTCAAGGACCAGGTAATCAGGCTGAGGAAGGATGGAGAAGAGATCACAGGAAACCGGATGGAGAACTCAACATGAGATTCAAGAAATGTTCACAGAGGAGACGGAAGGGACTCCAGAAGACGGAGAGTGGTTTCACACTTCAAGTGTTGGACATCAATAACGAGGAAGAAATGAAGAGGCTGCTATGAGCAGATCTCAGGCATGTGGTCTGATACATTCTCATGTTGAGAGTGGAGAGAGGGCTAGGAATGAAAACATATTTAAACTACGAAACAGGGGACTACAGGTATTAAGAACAACAAATGTTCAGTGTTAAAAAAGGCAGAAGAAGCATTAAACACAAACCATGTCATGACATATATATGCAAAGAAAGAAGCAGAGAAGAGGTTGTACACCAAGGAAAGAAGATAATCAAGACAGCCAGAGGTGGGCAGGCTTGTCACCCAAGAGGTGTGGGAGATGCAAAAGTAAGAGGTTAAAGACGAATGGAAAAGCTAGGCAGGAGGAAAAGGACCCAGGCAACAATAAGGGAATACTGTAGAGCCAGAAACGAATATGCACAGGTAAGAAGGGAGGCCAGCGATAATATGAAAATGATATAGCATCAAAGTCAAGTCTGACCGAAGCTGTTGTATAGCCACATCAGGAGGAAAACAACAGTCAAGGACCAGGTAATCAGGCTGAGAAAGGAAGGTGGGAGTTCACAAAACGACCAAGAGGTATGTGAGGAGCTCAACATGAGATTTAAAAAAAGTATTTACATAGGAGACAGGGACTCCGGGAATTCAGAATAGGAGGTATACCAACAAGTGCTGGATAAATACACACAACCGAGGAGGAGTGAAAAAGCTGCTATGTGAACTCGATACCTCAAAGGGTGGGACCGATAACATTTCTCCGTGGGTCCTTAGAGAGGGAGCAGAGAGTTTGTGTGCCTACTAACACAAATCTTAACACATCATTGAAACTGGGCACTACCTGAGGCGTAAGATGGCAAATGTAGCCCCAAATTTTTTAAGAAAGGAGACAGACACGAGGCATTAAACTACAGACCTGTGTCACTGACGTGTATAGTATGCAAAGTCATGGAAAAGATCACCCAGGAGGAGAGTGGTGGAGCACCTAGAAAGACATAAGCTTATAAACGACAACCAGCACGGTTTCAGGGAAGGAAAATCCTGTGTCACAAACCTACGGGTTTGATAAGTACAGAAGAAAGACACGAGAGGGGTGGATAGATGCATTTTTTGACTGAAGAAGAAGTTAACACAGTTCCCACAAGAGGTTAATGCAAAAGCTGAAGGACAGGCACACGTAACAGGAAAAACACTGCAATGGATCAGGGAATACCTGTCAGGAAGACAACAGCGAGTCATGGTACATGGCGAGGTGTCAGAGTGGGCGCCTGTGACGAGTGGGGTTCCACAGGGGTCAGTCCTAAGACCGGTGCTGTTTCTGGTATTTGTGAATGACATAACGGAAGGAATAGACTCCAAAGTGTCCCTGTTTGCAGATGATGTGAAGTTGATGAGAAGAATCCAATTGCACGAGGACCAGGCAGAACTACAAAGGGATCTGGACAGGCTGCAGGCTTAGTCCAGCAACTGGCTCCTGGAGTTCAACCCCACTAAGTGCAAAGTCACGAAGATTAGGGAAGGGCAAAGAAGACCGCAGACGGAGTACAGTCTAGGGGGCCAGAGACTACAGACCTCACTCAAGGAAAAAGATCTTGGGGTGAGTATAACACTGGGCACATCTCCTGAGGCGCACATCAACCAAATAACTGCTGCAGCATACAGGCGCCTAGCAAACCTAAGAACAGCATTCCGACATCTTAATAAGGAATCGTTCAGGACCCTGTACACTGTGTACGTTAGGCCCATATTGAAGTATGCAGCACCAGTTTGGAACCCACACCTAGCCAAGCACGTAAGGAAACTAGAGAAAGTGTAAAGGTTTGCAACAAGACTAGTCCTGGAGCTAAGGGGTATGTCCTACGAGGAGAGGTTAAGGGAAATCGACCTGACGACACTGGAGGACAGGAGAGATAGGGGAGACATGATAACGACATATAAAATACTGAGAGGAATTGACGAGGTGGACAGAGGCAGGATGGGACACAGCAACAAGGGGTCACAGTTAGAAGTTGAAGACTTCAATGAATCACAGGAATGTTAGGAAGTATTTCTTCAGTCACAGAGTAGTCATGAAGTGGAATAGTTTGGGAAGCGATGCAGTGGAGGCAGGATCTATTCATAGCTTTAAGAAGAGGCATGATAAAGCTCATGGAGTGTTAAGAGTGACCCTGTAGCAGCCAGTGAAGAGGCGGGGCCAGGAGCTATGACTCGACCCCTTCATCCACAACTAGGTGAGTATCATGTATCAACTACACATATGCTGCTATGTATGATAATCTATGTAACTGTATTTGTGTATACCTGAATAAACTTACTTACTAGGTGAGTATCATATCATGTGCTCGTGAATCTTTAGTAGCTTTTTGACCCAACAAAACCATTACCAGGATTGCCGGAAGTTGACAGTGTCAGTGAACAACCCGAGAAGTGATACACGAACTGTCCCCATTCAGAAAAAGGAGGTGAAGGTCACAATTACATAAAAGAAATTGAAATCAGTGCCACGAGAGAGAGGGGAAGGCCGTAGGCCTAGTAAGAGTGAGGCAGTATTGCCACATCCCAATACCAAAATTCAATCCAGAATAAGTGCGACCCAAGCCAGGGAGTTAATGAGATAAAATATATAAATAAATAAAAAATTTATTTCTTTGCAAGTATACATAGATAAGGATAGACGAGTTAGTGTGCAGTGTATACAGGGAATATAGTGATGAAGGGAGGGAGCTGAGTCCGGCCCTGAACTACTGATAGCTGAAGGTCATTATCCCTGCTCTAGAGAGCTGAATATCATACCTAGAGCACTTAACACTTAGTAAAGGAGAGGAACTGGGGAGGTTCAAGTGAGGGGCATGAGGCACATGAGTGTGCGCGCAGGTACTAAGATCAGTAAAATACACTATAGTTTATTCAGTAAGTAAAGTTATTCAGGTATACACGAGTAGAGTGATAGGTTATCACACAGCAGAATACTGTAGAGAACCTAGGCTAACCCAGTAAGTCAGACAGCGTGAATTATTTTATTTAAATCAAAGTAGCGGGGACAAGTACACACACACGCACACATATACACAAACAGCTAGCGGGCTGGGAAAATCTCCCTGCACCCCCTGGTACTTTTACCACCTCTCTTCCCCTCCTCTTTCCCTAGTGCTTAACCAGCAGTTCCTCTCCCCCTCTCTCCTTGTACCCCCTAATCTCTCCCTGCCACTGTCCCCCCTTCCACTTCATATCCTTTTCCCTCTGCCCTATCTCCCTCTTTCCCTCCCTACAACAAACACCCATCTTCATACTCACACCCACTATGAAAATACATAAGCCTCCTCTTCCCCCTCACACTCTCCCTCACACCATCACTCTGTCCCCCTCCCTCTCCCCCTCCATCTTACACTCCATCCCCTATTCTATCACTTTCTCTCTCTCTCTCTCTCTCTCTCTCTCTCTCTCTCTCTCTCTCTCTCTCTCTCTCTCTCTCTCTCTCTCTCTCTCTTCTCTCTCCCTCTCTTCAACCTCACCTTCCATCCATCTTCCTTCTCCCTCCCTCTCTCCCCCTAGCCTCTCCCACACTCCCTTTCCCATCTCTCCCTATACCCCCTTTGTACCCCCTAATCCCTCCCTGCCGCTTTCCCCCTCTCCCACCTCATATCCTTCTCCTCCTGCCCTACCTCCCTCCCCCTTTCCCTCCCTACAACAAACACCATCCTCACACACACACCCACTCCAAAAATACAAAAGCTTCGTTCTGTGGTAAAATGGGTTATCCAGGAACAAGGAGGAGTACCAGGGGACTGGTGGATGAACCTGGGAGGGAAGTTTGGGAGGCAGAGCTCATAAAAAGGGAGTAGGACTGTGAAAGGAAGCTAGAAAAGCTTGGCAAGAAAATGGAGGAAAGGATAGCTGCAGAGAGCAAGAAGTTGGAGCTACAAGACAAAGCAGCAGAAAATAAGATACAGTGCTTAGAAGAGGAACTGAAAAACCTGAAACAGCTTAAAGAGAAAAATGACAGTACAGATATAACATCAGGAACTTCTACATCAGTCACAGACAAGGGGACTGTAGGGAGCAAAGAAACTATACTGTATGCAGAGGCCCTATCAAACCCATGTGGGGCCAAGGCAAAGCCGAGGAGCACACTAGGAACAAATGAGAGGTCTGAAGACAATGAAGGAGCTTTGCTAAATGCAGGGACTCTAACAGACACCTGCAGGGTCCAGGAACAGCTGAGCAGGAGACAGACCAATGAGCATAGGGACTTCAGCTAGGTAAGGGATTGAAGGAAGGAACACTCCAATGGAAGGAACTCAAACACCTCAGAGGATGCAATGGGAGACGCAGTGGGAGGCCGAAAGGTAAAGGTCAGTTTTTGTCTATGGGCTCCAGGAAGTTGAAGGGGAAACCCATAATGAAAGAAAACTGGAGGAGAAAAAAGCGATTGAAGGTATCATGAAAGCAATAGGTGAGGGCGACATGACCCAGGTGACAAATTTTCAGAGAATTGGGTGGTTTGCATGGGAAAGAAAACGGCCTCTCAAAGTAATTTTCACAGCAGAATCAGCTCGAACCATGATCCTGCAGGAGAAATCACGACTGAGTGACAAACCAGAATACCAGAAAGTGTACCTCAATCCAGACAGAACACAAGAGGAAAGGATGATACTGAAAGAGAGAATACAAAGACGAAAGGAGGAACAAGAGGAAATGACAAAGATGAGCAGAAGAACCCAGACCCAGGTGGAAGGACAAACACACCCTCCAGAAACGTCCACAGAAGAACCCCAACCACGATAACCCCAAGGCAACTGAACACCCTAAACCAACACTCACATACTGTTCCCTCTGTCCCCACCCCCCACACCACAAGCCCCACCCCTACAGCAACCCCCAATGGGCACTCTGCACCCACCCCCCTCATCACAAACCCCACCCCCACTGCAGCCCCCCATAGGCCCCCGCCAGGGCTCCCACTCCCGCAACCCTAACATTCTCCCAGGACCACAGTTTCAGAAAAGAAGTTGAAGGTTTGGTACACAAACACAGGTGGAATAGTGAACAAATATGAAGAGTGGCAAGAGAAAATCAATGAGAAGTCCCCAGACATCATAGCAGTCACAGAAATGAAACTCATCGAGACAATAACAGACGCAATCTTTCTACCAGGATATCAGAACCTGAGGAAAGATAGAAGGAGAAGAGGGGGAGGAGGGGTTGCACTACTTTTAAAACACCAATGGAGATTTGAGGAAATGGAAGGCATGGACGAGATTGGAGAAAGGGATTACATAGTAGGTACACTTCAGTCTAGGGAACATAAGGTAGTCATTGCAGTAATGTATAATCCACCACAGAATTGCAGGAGGCCAAGAGATGAATATGAAGAGAGCAACAGAGCAATGGTGGACACACTGGCTGTGGCAAGAAGAGCTCCCTCGAGCAGAGCAAAGTTACTGGTTATGGGCGATTTCAACCACAGGGAGATCGATTAGGAAAACCTGGAGCCACATGGGGGTCCTGAAACATGGAGAGCCAAGATGATGGATGTGGTACTGGAAAACCTTATGCATCAACATGTTAAGGACACTACCAGAGAGAGAAGGGAGGATGAACCAGCAAGACTGGACCTCATGTTCAACCTGAGCAGTTCGGACATTGAGGACATCACATACGAGAGACCCCTTGGAGCTAGTGATCCTGTGGTTCTATGTTTTGAATACATAGTAGAGTTACAAGTGGAGAGGGTATCAGGAGCTGAATGGGAAAAGCCAAACTATAAAAGGGGGGACTACACAGGTATGAGGAACTTCCTGCAGGAGGTTCAGTGGGACAGAGAATTGGTAGGAAAGTCAGTAAATGAAATGATGGAATACGTAACAATAAAATGCAAGGAGGCAGAGGAAAGGTTTGTTCTCAAGGACAACAGAAATAATGGGAAAACCAGAATGAGCCCTTGGTGCAGGGACGCAAAAACTAAGTGCACTAGAGAATGGAAAAAGTACAGAAGACAAAGGACCCAGGAAAATAAGGAGATCAGTCGACGAGCCAGAAACGAGTATGCACAGATAAGAAGGGAGGCCCAGCGACAGTACAAAAACAACATAGCATCGAAAGTTAAGTCTGACCTGAAACTGCTGTATAGCCACATTAGGAGGAAGACAACAGTCAAAGACCAGGTGATCAGGCTGAGGAATGAAGGTGGGGAACTCACAAGAAACGATCAAGAGGTATGTGAGGAGCTCAACACGAGATTTAAGGAAGTATTTACAGTGGAGACAGGAAGGACTCTGGGAAGACAGAACAGAGGGGGACACCAACAAGGATTATACCAACAAGTGTTGGATGACATACACACAACTGAGGAGGAGGTGAAGAAGCTGCTAAGTGATCTTGATACCTCAAAGGCAATGGGACCGGACAACATCTCCCCGTTGTGTGTGCCACTAACCACGATCTTCAACACATCACTGGAAGACGACAAATGTAGTTCCCATTTTAAAGAAAGAAAACAGAAACGAGGGACTAAACTATAGACCAGTGTCACTGACATGTATAGAGGATCAGGCATGTGTAACATGAAGGGCACTGCAATAGATCAGAGAATACCTGACAGGGAGGCAACAACGAGTCATGGTATAGGATGAGGTATCACAGTGGGCGCCTGTGACGAGCGGGGTCCCACAAGGGTCAGTCCTAGGTCCAGTGCTATTTTTGGTATACATGAATGACATGATGGAAGGGATAGACTTAGAAGTGTCCCTGTTCGCAGATGATGTGAAGTTAATGAGGAGAATTAATTCAAATGAGGATCAGACAAGACTACAAAGAGACCTGGACAGGCTGGACACGTGGTCCAGCAACTGGCTTCTTGAGTTTAACACTGCTAAATGCAGTCTTGAAGATCGGGGAAGGGCAAAGAAGACCTCAGACAGAGTATAGGCTAGGTGGCCAAAGACTGCAAACCTCACTCAAGGAGAAAGATCTTGGGGTGAGTACAACACCGAGCACGTCTCCGGAAGCACACATCAACCAGATAACTGGTGCAGCATATGGACGCCTGGCAAACCTGAGAATAGCGTTCCGATACCTTAGTAAAGAATCGTTCAAGGCACTGTACACTGTGTACGTCAAGCCCATATTGGAGTATGCAGCACCAGCTTGGAACCCACACCTGGTCAAACGCATCAAGAAATTAGAGAAAGTGCAAAGGTTTGCAACAAGGTTAGTTCGGAGCTAAGGGGAATGTCCAATGAAGAAAGGTTAAGGGAAATCGGCCTGACGACACTGGAGGACAGAAGGGTTAGGGGAGACATGATAACGACATACAAAATACTGCGTGGAATAGATAAGGTGGACAGAGACAGGATGTTCCAGAGAGGGGACACAGAAACAAAGGGTCACAATCGGAAGTTGAAGACTCAGACGAGTCAAAGGGATGTTAGAAAGTATTTCTTCAGTCATAGAGTTGTCAGAAAGTGGAATAGTCTAGCAAGTGATGTAGTGGAGGCTGGAACCTTACATAGCTTTAAGACGAAGTATGATAAAGCTCATGGAGCAGGGAGAGAGAGGACCTAGTAGAGGTCAGTGAAGAGGCGGGGCCAGGAGCTAAGTCTCGACCCCTGCAACCACAATTAGGTGAGTACAATTAGGTGAGTACACACACACACACAAATAGATGAGTACACACACATGAGCATACATACAGACACGAGCATACATACAGACACAAGCATACATACACACACGACCACACGCACTCATACATGAGTACACAAATACACACGCAAACACACACAACTATTTTTTTTTTTTGGGGGGGGGGGAAGAAAATCGCACTTTTACCGAGTCTTTTTATAGGAGAGGAGTGTTCTACTATAGGATCCCCTGTGATATATACAGATTTCTCTAGTGTCAGTAGACCAGAGAGTGCGTAACATTATATCTTTGAGCGTACATTGCCATATAGCTCTCTTTACGCTCGGCTCTCATGGCTCCTCGGAATATGTCATTTTTAATTCATCTGGGAGTCTGTATTATATTTATATGGTATTTATTGTGTGCCTAATATAATTTTGGATGACTTGTGATAGATAAATAAATACAATTGTCAATATTAGCGTAAAAAATATATCATTTTATGGCGCCAGGAGCGACATGTTTCTGTAAATCAAGGCGTCTTCCTCGTCACTCCTGACTTCTCCCTGGTCTGCCATAGTTCTTATAATAATTTTTAATAATAATAATAATAATAATAATAATAATAATAATAATAATAATAATAATATCTTTATTTACTACAAGTACATGTACATAGTATACAGGCCTAGCTGACATCAGTAAGGCACCAGATAATATAAAAACAATGCAATGGTAACAACCGTAATTTCTTTCAGATTCAGATTCAGATTATTTTATTTCTCTGTAAGGATTACAATGTGTGTTATACATTTATAAGACAATAATTACAAAGATGGCCATTAGCATACCTGGGCATGCTAGGCATTTCAGGCAGACTACTACTAGTTTTTAATTATATTACAAATTACAAATAAATACAAATTTCAAATGATTAAATAGATTACAATAGTGAGGTAGTTCAGAATATTTGGATTGTATTTAGATTGTATTACAAATTACAAATGAATACAAATTTCAAATGATTAACTATATTTACAATAGTGAGGTAGTTCAGAATATTTAGACTAAAATTTCAAATGATTACAAATTTCAAATGATTAATTAGATTTACAATAGTGAGGTAGTTCAGAATATATTTAGATTGTAAAATTAGTATTGAGAATGGTTTTGTCATGGCTTATTACATAGTTTCAAATAAAGCTCCTATATTGGAGTATATCAGGCAAACTTAAAACTAGTTTGAGATTTTTTAGACAATAGCTATATTCGGGATTTTGTGTTTACTGTGTTCATTGTCTAATAAATCTGAACCTAGTCTTAAGTTTGTCTGATATACTCCAATATTGGAGCTTTAATAGACACTGTGTAACATGCTAAGACAAAAACCATTCTTATTACTAATTTTTTTACAATCTAAATATTCTGAACTACCTCACAATTGTAAATCTATTTAATCATTTGATATTTGTACTCATCCCTTACTTAATTGCTCAATGAGAAATAGTTTACCAAATATAATATAGTACAGATGTTGAAACTTATACCTCATGTAACCTTATGTAGCCTTGTGCTCCTTGTAACTCATCTAATGACCATATAATTTCTTATTGCAACACATATTGTTTAATCTGATTTAATTAATTTTATAAATAAGACAAAAGCATAAAACTATGTTACAAAAAATGTCATAGTCTAAATTATTCAAATTTCATAGCTTAAATACTCAACTATACTCATATTGTAAACTATCTACTAAAATTCTTACCATTTAGTTTTAAGTTAATTTTAAGTCTGCCCAAAATGCACTGCATATTAGGGGCTTTTGGCATGTACACCTCATAACATCTCATAACAAATTGTAACTCTTTCTATCATGTCCAAATAAACTACTATTATTACTATTTGTAATTTGTAATACAATCTAGTTATCCTGAACTACCTCACTATTTTAAATCTATTTAATCATTTGAAATTTGTATTCATATGAAATTTGTAATATAGATTAAGAACTAGTATTAAGTCTGCCCGAAATACCTAGCATGCCCAGGCATGCTAGGCATGCTAACGGCCATCTTTGTAATTATTGTCTTTAAATGTAAAACACACATTGTAATTTTTACAGAGAAATAAATCATCTTGAATGAGAAGGATGTGTGTGTGTGCATAGGTGAGGTAGGCATAGATGAGTGAATAGTATAGTGTGAGTAGGGCTGATTGTGGTACATAGTAACGTATCTTAGAGAGGATCCCAACCGTTTTGGATACTTTTTTTGCTATGTGGTTGATATGGGTGCTGAAATTCAGGTTGCTCTCAAGGTGTAGGCCTCAAGAATTTGCCCTCATTGTGTTTAGCAATAAGAGTGTTGTCAATCATTATGCTCAGTTGTGCAACACCTGTTCTGTTACCAAACATAATGTAGAAGGTTTTGCCAGTGTTAAGTGTAAGTTTGTTGGCAGTCATCCAGGTTGATATTTTTAGTAGCTCTTCATTAACAATGGTGTTGAGTGAGGCAAGATTTGGGTGGGAGATGACATAAGTCGTGTTGTCAGCAAAGAGAATCGGTTTCAGGTGTTGGGGTACGTTGGGAAGATTATTGATGTATAGGAGGAAGAGCAGGGGACCAAGGACACTTCCCTGTGGCACTCCAGTATCAAGTGGTCGTGTAGAGGAGGTTGTGTCTTTAATGGTGACGTATTGATACCTGTTAGTAAGATAGGATTTGAAATATACTATAAGCGCGTGGCCTCTTATACCGTAATGGTCAAGTTTTTGGAGTAGGATGCCGTGGTATACTGTATCAAAAGCTTTCCTTAGGTCAATAAAGAGTCCTAACGGATATTCCTTATTTTCCAGTGCTGTGTATAGTAGGTCCAGCATTTTTACAATTGCATCGTTTGTGCTTTTGTTTTTTTCTAAATCCAAATTGGCAGGGGTTGAGTATGCTTTGTACTGTAATAAACGAATATAATCTCTTGTGCACGAGTTTCTCAAAAGTTTTGGATAGCATCGGTAAGTTTGAGATTGGCCTGTAATTATTTACATCTGTGGGGTCACCACCTTTGAGAATTGGTGTAACCCTTGTTGTCTTGAGAGGTGTCGGGAAAGTGCTAGTTTCTAGTGAATTGTTAAAAAGTAGTGAAATAGCAGGCGAAAGGACATGAGGCGCTCGCTTGTACAATAATGGTGGGACTTGAGACTGATTCCCTGATTTATTCTTAAGTGACTTTATAATCATGGTGACTTAAGTGGGTTTGGTAGATGAAAGATAGAAGGAGGTTGGGAAATTTCCATCTAAGTAATCACTTGCTCGGGCGTTGGTACCTGGGATTTTACTGGCGAGATTTGATCCTATGGTTGAGAAGAAGTCATTCAACTTATTAGCTGTATCTGTAGGCTGTAGTTGTGTTTCATTCGGTTTAGTTAGGACAATATCCCTAGTTTTTACAGTTTGTGGCCCAGAATCTGAGAGAGTGTTTTCCAGGTCTTTTTTATATCTCTCTTGAATCGGTGAATTTGCTGGAATAGTACAATTGCTTGACCTTTCTTATTAGTTTGGATAGAACTGATGCATAGTGTTTAATAGTATTTTTGTGTATTAGGCCCTGTCTATATTGCTTTTCATATTGATGTTTCTTATCAATGGATCTTAGTATGCTGTTAGTTAGCCATGGGCAATCTAGCCGGACAAAATATATGAACAATGAAAGCAATTAAGGTAGAACTGACACTTACACAATAATTTAAATAATAATAATAATGACCATGATCATAATTATGAGACTGACGATAAATATATTAGGATAAAAATATATTCACCACTATTAATATGTTTTATTAATTCACTAAAATAATAATTGCAAAAGTGAGTATAGTAATGTTACTTTGTCAGAGGAATATATAACAACATCAAACTTGTAAAATTCTTCTGTCACTAAATTAGTTTGGATACGTTTTTCTATATCCAAGTACATTATTTGTCAATAAAATTCTTAACACTAAATCATATTAATTTGAAATTATCCTTATATATCTTAAAAAGTGAGATTACAGGTCATTTACTTCATCAGGAGTCAGACAGAGGCTGTATTCTGCGCTTCTTTCAAAATCTGATTGTCTTCATTACTAGTTAAATTCTATTCTCTTATTTTCTGATGTATTACTGTATAATATCAGTGTTGATAATAAACTTCTTGTATTATTTGTATCGCCGCTACTTAATTTGTTACTTTAAATTTCTGTGAATTGTGATTAATGAAACATTTTCTAACACCATCATTATGGGTATAAAATACATTACTATGTCAAACCATCACTTAGCATCAACAGCGTTTGTAATATTACCACACTTATTATCATTGTATACAACTTAGAACTTGTATTATACAGGAGCTCAGCAGCTAAACTATCAAACCTCCAACACGTCTTACACTGAATGACCCACATGAATTAAAAAAAAGTAAGCTAGAACTTAAAATATTTTGTAAAATATCATATTTGCATTTTCTTCGTAAATCCCATCACTGAAAATTTTAGTTTTGCATATGTAGTTTGTTGCGATGTCTGTTAAGCTCATCCCAGGTGGCGAAGGCATCATGACATGTGGAACAGTTGTAGGGCTTCTCGCCTGTATGGTGACGCATGTGTCTCTTGAGATGAGAGGACCCTCGAAATTCTCTGTCACATATACTACAGTGGTAAGGTTTTTCACCTGTGTGTATCCTCATGTGGTATAACAGATTCGCAGTTTGCGTGAAGGTGGCAGCACAGGTACTGCAGGTGTAGGGCCGTTCTCCAGTGTGTACTCGCCGGTGACGGCTCAGATCATAGTTAGAGCCGAAATTTCTTCCACATTCTCTGCATTTGTAAAGTTTCTCACCGTGGGTGGACAAGTGAAGTCGTTTTGAAGAAGCACATTTCAAGATTTTCTGGCAAAGAGGACACTTATATTGTTCCTGGATCTTATGAACATTCTTGTCAGTGTGTAATGCACTAGGATTACTGACTGATAAATCCAGCACTGAAGATTCAGCTGAGAGTTGATGCAGCTGGCTGTCGCTGCTGTGTGCAGCAGCTTCAAGAGACGCCTGACTTGCATTAGCAGGAGAGCTTGTAGGTGTTATCTTCAGATCAGCATCATTATATATGGAGCCCAGTGAGTTCTGCGAGAGGTCTTGAGATTTGTCTGGCTCGAGAAAACTTGAACGCCTGGTTTCTTCTGTCCAGTGTCCAGGCTGGCTGGAGGTAGAGGCCACCTCGATAGAAGGGATCCATTCATCCTTCCAATTCCTCACTCGCCTCTTTTTAAGTGGAAGTTTTCGATCGCTGTCACCGTAGTTGGGATTCTGATCCATAACTGACGATGCTTGCATGTTGACGCTGTATTTATACTCTCTGACAGAAGACACGCCTTCCCATTGACACTGAAGACTGGGCAGCAATATCGACCTTTGCTGACCCATCAATGGCGGTATGACGGCTCATCTAAAGAAGCCGACAGAACATCAATCGCCGCCGACATGTCAAGGCGGCGGAGGTAGCGGCGGCATGCTTAGATGATGACACTAACTGGGCAGTGGTGGAGGGCAGGTGTCACAAGGTACAGTCAGCGTTATACTCTCCCATTATTCGTACCTTCATATACTGATATACCTAATATTCATTCATACAGAACTTCTTGCTTATGAATATTAGAGCTTGATCAATCTTATATGGTTAAACTAAAGTTTATTAACACAGTATCCTAGGTTCTCTACACATATGCCATGTATGATAATCTTTGTAACTGTATTTGTGTATACCTGAATAAACTTACTTACTTATTAGTATTAAAACACACACACACACACACACACACACACACTCACACACACACACACACTCACACACACACACACATACACACACCAGGAGCTGAGTCTCGACCCCTGCAACCACAATTAGGTGAGTACAATTAGGTGAGTACACACACACACACACACACACACACACACACAGTGGGTAAAGCTCCTTCACGACGGAGGCCGGTTCAATCCGTGGGGCAGAAACTTTTCGAAGTGTTTCCTTACACACACACACACACACACACACACACACATAATACAACAGGCCTAGTGTCTAATTGACATGGCCTAGGACAAAATGGTAACTAACTAACACACCTGATGGCATGGTGGCTAGCGCTCTTGCTTCACCAGGTTCATTCCCGGCGGACCGAAACATTCGAAGTGTTTCTTACACACACACACACACACACATACATATACATACAACAGGCCTAGTGTCTAATCGACATGTGCCTAGGACAAAATGGTAACTAACACACACACACACACACACACACACGCACACACACAGATGAATCACAGGGATGTTAGTAATTATTTCTTCAGTCACAGAGTAGTCAGGAAGTGGAATAGCTTGGGATGTGATGTAGTGGAGGCAGGATCCATTCATAGCTTCAAGAAGAGGTATGATAAGGCTCATAGCGAAGGGAGAGTGACCCAGTACCGGCCAGTGAAGAGGCGGGGCCAGGAGCTATGACTCGACCCCTGCAACCACAACTAGGTGATTACACACACACACACATCAACCAAATAACTGCTGCAGCATATGGGCGCCTAGCAAACCTAAGAACAGCATTCCGACATCTTAATAAGGAATCGTTCAGGACCCTGTACACTGTGTACGTTAGGCCCATACTGGAGTGTGCAGCACCAGTTTGGAACCCACACCTAGCCAAGCACGTAAAGAAGCTAGATAAAGTGCAAAGGTTTGCAACAAGACTAGTCCCGGAGCTAAGGGGTATGTCCTACGAGGAGAGGTTAAAGGGAAATCGACCTGACGACACTGGAGGACAGGAGAGATAGGGGGGACATGATAACGACATATAAAATACTGAGAGGAATTGACAATGTGGACAGAGACAGAATGTTCCAGAGATGGGACACAGCAACAAGGGGACACAGTTGGAAGTTGAAGACTCAGATGAATCACAGGGATGTTAGGAAGTATTTCTTCAGTCACAGAGTGGTCAGGAAGTGTAATAGTTTGGGAAGCGATGTAGTGGAGGCAGGTTCCATTCATAGCTTTAAGAAGAGGTATGATAAAGCTCATGGCGCAGGAAGAGTGACCCAGTAGCGGCCAGTGAAGAGGCGGAGCCAGGAGCTATGAATCGACCCCTGCAACCACAACTAGGTGAGTACAACTAGGTGAGTACACACACACAGCCCCGTTGGCCTGCTGGCTAAAGCTCTTGCTTCACGCACGGAGGGCCCGGGTTCAATTCCCGGCGGGGCGGAAACATTTCGAAGTGTTTCCTTACACACATACACATACAACAGGCCTAGTGTCTAATTGACATGTGCCTAGGACAAAATGGTAACTAACTAACACACACACCGAGACACAGGACACCCGTGAAGTGTGTGATGAAGGTATGGAGTGTAGGGTGAAATTAAGGAATGTAGGATAATTTAAAATGTATGATTGAGACAGCGGTGGTTTTTGGGGCAACAATAAATGAAAGTTGGGGCGAGGAAAATAGGAGTGTGTTTCTGTGTGTCCTTACACACACACACACAGCCCCGGTGGCCACATACAACAGTCCTAGTGTCTAATTGACATGTGCCTAGGACAAAATGGTAACTAACAGACACACATATGTAAGGAAACTAGAGAAAGTGCAAAGGTTTGCAACAAGGCTAGTCCCGGAGCTAAGGGGTATGTCCTGACGACACTGGAAGACAGGAGAGATAGAGGGGATATGATAACGACATATAAAATTCTGAGAGGAATCGATAAGGTGGACAGAGACAGAATGTTCCAGAGATGGGACACAGCAACAAGGGGACACAGTTGGAAGTTGAAGACTCAGATGAACCACAGGGATGTTAGGAGGGGTGTACATAGTCTATAAGTCATTAGATTAAGCTGCCCCTAATGCCATGGCATGTCAGTGGCTCTCCTTGCACTTCACCATGGCATGTCAGTGGCTCTCCTTGCACTTCACCATGGCATGTCAGTGGCTCTCCTTGCACTTCACCATGGCATGTCAGTGGCTCTCCTTGCACTTCACCATGGCATGTCAGTGGCTCTCCTTGCACTTCACCATGGCATGTCAGTGGCTCTCCTTGCACTTCAGTTTATGATTGTAACTACAAATATCTATGTACAAATACAATGAAATAAACTTTGTTTGAAAAAAAAAAAAAAAAGATTTCTTCAGTCACAGAGTTGTTAGGAAGTGATGTAGTGGAGGCAGGATCCATACATAGCTTTAATTAGAGGTATGATAAAGCTCATGAAGCGGGTAGAGGGACCCAGTAGCGGCCAGTGAAGAGGCGGGGCCAGGAGCTATAACTCGACCTCTGCAACCACAACTATGTAAGTACACACACACGCACACACACCAAACACAAACTCCATAAATTTTCTGGTAAATGTCACTGAGATTGGTAATTTTTTTTCGAGTTCCTCTTGTGATTAATTTGGAAATTACAATTCATAAAATTAAAAGATAACTGATTGGAATAAACGAGACATTTGATGCTTTGAAAAATTTGTAAAGTATTGTGACCGTCACTAAGAGTGTTGTCAACAGTAACTAAGAGTGTTGTAACCGTCACTAAGAGTTGTCAACAGTAACTAAGAGTGTTGTAACCGTCACTAAGAGTTGTCAACAGTAACTAAGAGTGTTGTAACCGTCACTAAGAGTGTTGTCAACAGTCACTAAGAGTGTTGTAACCGTCACTAAGAGTGATGTCAACAGTCACTAAGAGTGTTGTAACCGTCACTAAGAGTGTTGTCAACAGTCACTAAGAGTGTTGTCAACAGTCACTAAGAGTGTTGTCAACCGTCACTAAGAGTGTTGTCAATCGTCACTAAGAGTGTTGTCAACAGTCACTAAGAGTGTTGTCAACCGTCACTAAGAGTGTTGTCAACAGTCACTAAGAGTATTGTCAACAGTCACTAAGAGTGTTGTAACCGTCACTAAGAGTGTTGTCAACAGTCACTAAGAGTGTTGTAACCGTCACTAAGAGTGTTGTCAACAGTCACTAAGAGTGTTGTCAACAGTCACTAAGAGTGTTGTCAATAGTCACTAAGAGTATTGTCAACAGTCACTAAGAGTGTTGTCAATAGTCACTAAGAGTATTGTCAATAGTCACTAAGAGTATTGTCAATAGTCACTAAGAGTATTGTCAATAGTCACTAAGAGTTTGTCAACAGTCACTAAGAGTATTGTCAACCAGTCACTAAGAGTGTTGTCAACATCACTAAGAGTGTTGTCAACAGTCACTAAGAGTGTTGTAACCGTCACTAAGAGTGTTGTCAACAGTCACTAAGAGTGTTGTAACCGTCACTAAGAGTGTTGTCAACAGTCACTAAGAGTGTTGTAACCGTCACTAAGAGTGTTGTCAACAGTCACTAAGAGTGTTGTCAATAGTCACTAAGAGTATTGTCAACAGTCACTAAGAGTGTTGTAACCGTCACTATGAGTGTTGTCAACAGTCACTAAGAGTGTTGTCAACAGTCACTAAGAGTGTTGTAACCGTCACTAAGAGTGTTGTCAACAGTCACTAAGAGTGTTGTCAACCATCACTAAGAGTGTTGTCAACAGTCACTAAGAGTGTTGTAACCGTCACTAAGAGTTGTCAACAGTCACTAAGAGTGTTGCAACCGTCACTAAGAGTGAGTCAACCGTCACTAAGAGTGTTGTCAACAGTCACTAAGAGTGTTGCAACCATCACTAAGAGTGTGGCCAACCGTTACTAAGAGTGTTGTCAACCATCACTAAGAGTGTTGTCAACAGTCACTAAGAGTGTTGCAACCGTCACTAAGAGTGTTGTCAACCATCACTAAGAGTGTTGTCAACCGTCACTAAGAGTGAGTCAACCGTCACTAAGTGTGTTGTCAACCATCACTAAGAGTGTTGTCAACCGTCACTAAGAGTGTTGTCAACCGTCACTAAGAGTGTAGTTAACAGTCACTAAGAGTGTTGTCAACCATCACTAAGAGTGATGTCAACCATCACTAAGAGTGTTGTCAACCATCACTAAGAGTGTTGCAACCGTCACTAAGAGTGTTGTCAACCATCACTAAGAGTGTTGTCAACCGTCACTAAGAGTGTTATCAACCATCACTAAGAGTGTTGTCAACCGTCACTAAGAGTGTTGTCAACCGTCACTAAGAGTGTTGCAACCGTCACTAAGAGTGTTGTCAACCATCACTAAGAGTGTTGTAACCATCACTAAGAGTGTTGTCAACCGTCACTAAGAGTGTTGTCAACCATCACTAAGAGTGTTGTCAACAGTCACTAAGAGTGTTGTCAACCGTCACTAAGAGTGTTGTCAACCGTCACTAAGAGTGTTGCAACCGTCACTAAGAGTGTTGTCAACCATCACTAAGAGTGTTGTCAACCGTCACTAAGAGTGTTGTCAACCGTCACTAAGAGTGTTGCAACCGTCACTAAGAGTGTTGTCAACAGTCACTAAGAGTGTTGTCAACAGTCACTAAGAGTGTTGCAACCGTCACTAAGAGTGTTGTCAACAGTCACTAAGAGTGTTGTAACCGTCACTAAGAGTGTTGTCAACAGTCACTAAGAGTGTTGTCAACAGTCACTAAGAGTGTTGTCAACCGTCACTAAGAGTGTTGTCAACAGTCACTAAGAGTGTTGTCAACAGTCACTAAGAGTGTTGTAACCGTCACTAAGAGTGTTGTCAACAGTCACTAAGAGTGTTGTCAATCGTCACTAAGAGTGTTGTAACCATCACTAAGAGTGTTGTCAACCATCACTAAGAGTGATGTTGTCAACAGTCACTAAGAGTGTTGTCAACCGTCACTAAGAGTGTTGTAACCATCACTAAGAGTGTTGTCAACCATCACTAAGAGTGTTGTAACCTTCACTAAGAGTGTTGTCAACCGTCACTAAGAGTGTTGTCAACAGTCACTAAGAGTGTTGTGAACAGTCACTAAGAGTGTTGTGAACAGTCACTAAGAGTGTTGTGAACAGTCACTAAGAGTGTTGTCAACCGTCACTAAGAGTGTTGTCAACAGTCATTAAGAGTGTTGTCAACAGTCACTAAGAGTGTTGTCAACAGTCACTAAGAGTGTTGTCAACCGTCAATAAGAGTGTTGTAACCATCACTAAGAGTGTTGTAACCATCACTAAGAGTGTTGTCAACAGTCACTAAGAGTGCTGTCAACCGTCACTAAGAGTGTTGTCAACCGTCACTAAGAGTGTTGTCAACAGTCACTAAGAGTGTTGTCAACCGTCACTAAGAGTGTTGCAACCGTCACTAAGAGTGTTGTCAACAGTCACTAACAATGTTGTCAACCGTCACTAAGAGTGTTCTCAACCGTCACTAAGAGTGTTGTCAACCGTCACTAAGAGTGTTGTCAACCGTCACAAAGAATGTTGCAACCGTCACTAAGAGTGTTGTCAACCGTCACTAAGAGTGTTGTAACCGTCACTAAGAGTGTTGTCAACCGTCACTAAGAGTGTAGTCAACAGTCACTAAGAGTGTTGTCAACAGTCACTAAGAGTGTTGTCAACCGTCACTAAGAGTTTTGTCAACAGTCACTAAGAGTGTTGTCAACCGTCACTAAAAGTGTTGTCAACAGTCACTAAGAGTGTTGTCAACCGTCACTAAGAGTGTTGTCAACCGTCACTAAGAGTGTTGTCAACAGTCACTAAGAGTGTTGCCAACAGTCACTAAGAGTGTTGCCAACAGTCACTAAGAGTGTTGTCAACAGTCACTAAGAGTGTTGCCAACAGTCACTAAGAGTGGGCAAGAGTCAGTGTTTACCACAATCTTCTATCTACAAAAATTTGTATTCCAGAAAGAATAAAAGCACATTATAAAACTGATATAGGATGAACTGACATGTTTTAACAACTTATAGTATTGTCTTTCTTATGCAGAATATTTCGAGTAGTCTTAAAATTAACTTAAAACTACTGAACAATTGGTATGTTTAATTAGTTCACTTAAATATTTTGAATAAATGGTTTAGACAACTGAGAAGTTGGTAAATATCTTTTTTCCGGAAACGTTTCGCCAGTGGTTTCTTCAGTCCAGTGGAGAAAAACGGTGGAAGATAAGGAGTGTGAGGTAATCAGTCTCTTTGTCTAGTCCTTCAACCTAGACTCGATGTGGTTTGAATGCATCGTCTCTAACTTGAGGGACTGACTACCTCACACTTCCGTTTCTCTGCACTGGACTGAAGAAGCCATTGGCTGGAGAAACATTTCCGGAATAAAGATACCTAAGTGTTGCGCAAGTATCTTATTTATCCACTTAAATGTTGTAATCTTGGCTCATGATTTGTGAGAATTTGAGGCTTTAAGTATTAATTTGGTTTAACATTTATAGTGGTAAATATTAAAATACATATATTTATAGTTACTACATAAGTTGAATTATTTTGGTGGAATCATCATTACTTTTAATTAGATCAGATTAAGGAGGGGCTTTTTAACTACAATTTTGAAGCAGGTGGTAGATGGGGTAACTTTTACATCTGGAAGGAAGTTCGGTATTTTAGGGCCATTTATTTGCACGGAGTTCCTATATTGGTTGAGTCGAACACGTGGTAAATCAAAGAGATACTATTTCTTGTATAATTATGATAATAATCTTTATTTCTACAAGTACATGTACAAATAATATAGATGTAGCTGACATCATTGACATACTATATAGAAAGACCCTTCTTATGCAGAGCATTTCGGGCAAATTGAGTTTTGTCCCCAGGATGCGACCCACACCAGTCGCCTAACACCCAGGTATCTATTTACTGCTTGGTGAAAAGTGACAGCAGGTGTCTTAAGAAAACACACCCTAATGTTTCTACTCGAACCTGAGATCGAACCACGGACCTCAGTGTGTGAGCTGAGTGTGCTTGCAGCTCTCTGTTAAGTTGGGAAGCTGTACATATAACATGCACAGTAGTATGTGTGAATGTATTATTGCTTTAGTAAATCAACACTTACCATTAACAGGGGAGTGTATTTTGGGTAATTATTCTAACAGCTGATTTCTGTTCGGCAAAAATTGCGTAATTTGTTTTAGAGTTCCCACAGTTTGTTAAACTTTCTTCCATATGCGTTAAATGCGAGTGTTGAATTTCTGGCTGTGATCATAGTGCATTTCTTAGAATTTCCCCTCTTCATTTCATTTTATGAGAGATTTATTTGTTTTTAGGTTAAAATAAGTGTTTTGGCTTTATTCCATAACAACATCATAATGTCTTCTCAATAATTTAAATTTCTTGGATGGGATCCAGGTAGGAATCTCCAAGAGGTCACCGGTAACTGTGATGTTGGATCACATTTGACAAATATTGTGTCATCTACAAAGAGAACTGGTTTGAGTTCCTTGGAGGCATATGGTTGGTCACTGATATACTTTAGATGAGAAATAATAATGGATAAAGAAGCTATCATGAGATACCTTTATGACGATAGCTTGTGTTCGGGTTGTCACTGGTTGTCATATGCTCACGTCTGTCTGTAAGTTATGACTCGGTGTGATGTACAATACCAAAAACTTTTTTTGTATCAATAATAAGACCCACTGGATATTCAAGGTTTTCTAGAGCTGAATAGATAAAGTGTAGCATCTTAGTGACAGCATCAACAATACTTTTCCCCACTGTCTGAAGCCATACTAGCAAGGGTTCAGAATATTTTATTTAGTAGTGAGTGCGCGTTGTCGTTTATATATTATCTTTACAAAGATTTTACTTGAAGGAAATTTAGAAATTGGACTGTAGTTGTTTATTTCAGTTGGGTCTCCAACTTTGTGGAGGGATTGTTTTGGTTTCAAGAGATTAATAAAACAGAGTTGCAATGATAGGTGACAGCAATGGTGGAATACTCTCTTTATTACCTGCATTGTTTTTACTTCGTTTAATATTGTAGTTACCTCTACAGAATTTGTTGGGGACAAGTAGAGGGAACCTTAATAACTGTTCTGAGGTAATCACTAACTTGAGCATTAGAGATTTTACTGTCAATATTAGTCCCTATAGTTGAGAAGAAATCAAGTTTATTTACGAGTACTGTATCGGCAGTTAAGAATGGAACTTCGTTAGGTCTGGTCAGTACAATTTCTTTGGTTTTATTTATTTTAATTCAGTCTAGTATCGGAAAGAGTGTTTTTCATGTTATATTCATGTCGCTCTCTATTTCTTTGAAGCTGTTTGCATAATACAATTGTTAAAATTTCTTTATTGCCCTGGTATTTGTTGATGTTTATATCTTCGCTTGTTCTTTAGGAATTTAGCCCATTTTATAATTTTTCATTGGTATGCTTCTCGCCAGTGGCTAGCAAGTCTTTTTTGTGGAGACATGTTTTGTTTTTGTGGAGACATGTTTTGTTTTTGTGGAGACATGTTTTGTTTTTGTGAAGACATGTTTTGTTTTTGTGGAGACATGTTTTGTTTTTGTGGAGACATGTTTTGTTTTTGTGGAGACATGTTTTGTTTTTGTGGAGACATGTTTTGTTTTTGTGGAGACATGTTTTGTTTTTGTGGAGACATGTTTTATTTTTGAACCACAGTGTTGGTTATAAAGGCATTGATTTTTTTAATTGAAAACTTGGACACGAGTAATTATCTTCGTCAGTATTGAATTCTCTCTCTGTCAATCACTTGTGGTTACTGATATAATAAAATTATTCAAAAAAAAAAAAAAAAACTCATCGTGGAGCCTAAATTTGATATCTGAATATGGTTGAAATATTGTGCTCTCGCACTTTCGGCAAGGCAACTCTTCAATGGTTTAGTAATTACGAATACTTTTCCCATCTTTGGGATACCTTACCCTAGCGGGAAAAGCCGTTGGTGTAAATACGTACATAGATTTGTGGATATCATGATTCTTAAGATTAACAGTCATCAAGCAACACTGGATAACCATAATCACAGAAATTGTGGAAAAACAAAACTGAACAGAAAAAGGAGTAGAAAAAACAACAAATTAACGTTTTTTATTCTATAGTCGAAGCGCCAGGAATAAAATTAATGAATTACATTTTGTAGTTTTTGCAGGAAACATTAGTGTTATTGCAATAACTAAAATACGGTATAATTCAAAGAGTCAGGATAGATATAACATGAAAGAGGTGGTGTAACATTATATGTTCGAAAAAAAAATTAAATTCTCGTTTGGAAGGGTGGTGGAATGGCGATGTACGTCAGAGATAATTTAAATTGTTGTGTTAGACAAGATATAAGATTAGAAACATCGGACACAGAATCTGTTTGGCTACAGTTTCTCGAGGGTCGTGAAAAATTAATTTTGGGTGGGATTTATAGGTCCCCAAACTTTGAGAGGGAGTTCAGTAAGCTGCTATGGGACGAAATTCATAAGGCGTCTAGATATGAAAATGTTGTGTTAATGGGAGATTTTAACTTTAGACAAATTGATTGGAACAATGTGACAGGAAATCTTGAGTCTAGTGACTTTCTTGATACGCTTCAGGATTGCTTTTTAAAACAGTTTGTGACAGAACCAACTAGAGGTAACAACCTGCTTGAATTGGTTCTTGCCAACAAAGAATCACTAATTAATAATCTGGAGGTTAATGATGAGCTTGGGGAAAGCGATCACAAATCACTTAGTTTCAATATATCATGGAATTACCCAGGTAACTGCAGTCAAGTCTCTGTCCCAGACTTCTGCTTGGCTGACTTCATGGGACTGAGAAATTACCTGAGTGGGCTAAATTGGGATGACCTGACTATGGGTCAGGTAGGTGGTGTTGGTTGCCAATATGACGTTTTTCAGAGCATAGTTCTAGCTGCCCAGACAACTTTTGTTCCGAGTAGGGAAATTAGATCTAACAAAAATTATCCCAAATGGATAAACAATAGATTAAAACACCTCATTGGCCAAAAGAGAGGTACATATAGGCGTATCAAAAAATGGGATGGATAGTTAAGAAATCATTATATTCAATTAAAGAGAGAAATAAAAAAAAGGAATAAGAAAAGCAAAAAGGGATTATGAGGATAAAGATGCAAGGGATTCGAAGACTAACCCAAAAGGGTTTTTTCAGGTATACAGAAGTAAGATCAGGGACAAGATAGGCCTACTTAAAAGTAACTCAGGTTAGATCACTGACAGTGATAAGGAAATGTGTGAACTTTTCAACACTTGCTTCCTCTCAGTTTTTACTCAGGAAGATACTAGCGAAATTCCAGAAATAATAAATTATGTAGAACTGGACGATAATAAACTATGCACTATTAGGGTAACTAGTGACATGGTCCTTACACAAATAGAGAAATTAAAACCTAACAAATCCCCAGGCCCTGATGAACTGTTTGCGAGGGTTTTAAAGGAATGTAAAGAGGAAGTTAGCAAACCTTTGGCTAATCTTTTCAATATATCACTACAAACTGGCATAGTGCCAGACAAGTGGAAAATGGCAAATGTAATACCTTTTCTTTGGATTCATCAACCATTAACGATTTAAGCCATTCCAAAGAGGCAAAGGCAAGACATTTCAAAGGTAAATAATATGCGCTTTTTTAATGCACACTCTGAGAACAATCCCAACACTTCTGTGTAGTATACATCGGAGTTAAAATTTGAAGCCTATTAGAAGCTTTCTTATGTTATCACACAGGAATGAAATCCGGTAACGTGTTATATAACACTGATCATAGGGCTCCTACTGATGCTAATAGCTTTGGTAATAGCTTCATGAACCCTTCCCTCTGTACAGTGAACCAACATTGAAAAGCTGAATGTTGTCAATGGATGCCAAAAGATAAGCGTACCCGGGTATATCAGTGAATTTGTATGTACTCACCTAATTGTGGTTGCAGGGGTCGAGACTCAGCTCCTGGCCCCCGCCTCTTCGCTGTCTTCCACTGGGTCTCTGCTCTCCCTGCTCCATGAGCTTTATCATACCTTGTCTTAAAACTATGTATGGTTCCTGCCTCCACTATATCTTTCTCTAGACTATTCCACTTCCTGACTACTCTGTGGCTGAAGAAATGCTTCCTGACATCCCTTTGACTCATCTGAGTCTTCAGCTTCCAGTTGTGTCCCCTTGTTTCTGTGTTCCCTCTCTGAAACATCCTGTCACTGTCTACCTTGTCAATTCCCCGCAGTATTTTGTATGTCGTTATCATGTCTCCTCTGACCCTTCTTTCCTCCAGTGTTGTTAGTCCTATTTCCCTCAAACTTTCTTCATAAGACAGACCCCTGAGTTGTGGAACTAACCTTGTCGCAAACCTTTGCACTTTCTCTAGTTTCTTTACGTGCTTGACCAGGTGTGGGTTCCAGACTGGTGCTGCATATTCTAGTATGGGCCTGACGTACACGGTATACAGTGTCTTGAACGATTCCTTGTTAAGGTAACGGAACGCTAATCTTAGGTTTGCCAGTCGCCCATATGCTGCCGCAGTTATCTGGTTGATGTGTGCCTCCGGAGACGTGCTTGGCGTTATACTCACTCCAAGGTCTTTCTCCTTTGCCGAGGTTTGTAGCCTTTGTCCGCCTAGCTTGTACTCTGTCAGCGGTCTTCTTTGCCCTTCTCCGATCCTCATGACTTTGCATTTGGAGGGATTGAATTCGAGAAGCCAATTGCTAGACCAGATGTCGAGCTTGTCCAGGTCTGTTTGCAGCCCTGCCTGGTCCTCTTCCGATGTGATTCTCCTCATTATTTTCACATCATCCGCGAATAGAGACACTTCTGAGTCTATCCCGTCCGTCATGTCATTTACATATACCAGGAATAACACTGGTCCTAGGACTGACCCCAGCGGTACACCGCTCGTCACAGGCGCCCACTGTGATACCTCACCACGCACCATGACCCATTGTTGCCTCCCTTTGAGGTATTCCCTGATCCATTCCA
>WNWK01007428.1:62151-94296 GCA_009830355.1 Cherax destructor | reverse complement strand
TTACCCACTTTAGCATTGAGATTCCCAACCACAAGTACTCTCTCACTTGGTTCAAAACTCCCCATACACTCACTCAACATTTCCCAAAATCTCTCTCTCTCTCTCTCTCTCTCCTTACACTTCTCTGTTCTCCAGATGCATAAACACTTACTATAACCCACTTTTAACATCCCACCCTTATTTCACACCACATAATCCTTGAATTGATGCATTCCTACATATGCACATGTATTATGAGGTACTGCACTTGAAGAATTTTTAAATGTTTAGCCATATGAGAGACAGCCACAGTATGTAAGAAAATAATTGTCACATATAGGACAGTCACTGTGAATGGGTTAATTTGTATTATTTCTTTAGTAACCTCCCAAAGAATTCATTTAATAAGTTAGGTAGGGCATTTATGTATCTCCATAATGTACAATGGATGAGCATGTAACATTTCAGCTTTGGAGTGTGTAACATTTCAGCTTTTGGATTCTGTGAATTTGGGAACCCAGATGCTGCCCTTCGAGCAATCAGGCTTCTACATGACTATGAGATTGCTGAAAAGAAATTAGTTGTCAAAGCTGATGCAAAAACCAAAGAAGTTTTAGATGATTATAAAGGTAAGTATTCATCATATACTGTGGTACCCCGAGTTTCATACTGCTCCCAACTCGAACAATTATGTAAGTGTATTATTGTAAGTGCTTTTGTAAGTGTATTTTTGGGGGTCTGAAACGGACTAATCTAATTTACATTATTCCTTATGGGAACAAATTCGTTTGGTAACAGCACTCGAACAGCCTTCTGGAACGAATAAAATACGAAACTCGGGGTACCATTGTACGTATATCCTGAAATAATTTATTTAATGATATAATGTGAAGTCTACTAACAAGATTCATTTAAATATTTTTTCTGCCTATTTAAAAAAATTCTTAAGTACCTCATCAGAGGCATTGTAATTGTTTACTTTAGTAAAAAATTTATTTAGCATTCTTGCCATTTTAATTTTCCACATAGAGAAGCGAAAGAAATCAAAGCAGAATGGCGATTCTTCACCATTACAAGATGAACTAGACGAAGGTGATGATTATCTGGATGAAGATATGAGATTAGAAGATGCTGTGCAGTGAGGCGGATAATTGAAATTTCTCGGACCACAAAAAGATATTATGAATTACATCCCACCCCAAACAGGCATGACATGAGGGAAAAGCGTATGTCTAAAGTACAAGAAAAACTAGTGGCGCTATCAAGTGGGGCTGATATTGCAAATATACCCACCACAACCGTAAGTATTTCACAGTTGGTTTATATTCAAAGACTTGAATTAATCGGTTATTTCCTTGGCAGGTGTCAATTTGTGTAAATATAGTATGTACAGTAGAACTCCGAGTAACGATCTATCTGAATAACTATTTTTTCCTGTAAAGGTTGCTTTTTACGGTCAATATTTTTCTTGTGTAGCGATTTTTACTGTAGCGGTCCGTACTAGACCTGTCCGCCTGCCTGCGCTTGCGCGCCCGCCGTGCAGGACGCCAGCCTAGCGTTGTTTACACTTGAGTGAACAATACCCAGCACGCTCTTTCAAACATTCACAATACATTTGTTGTGTTTATTGGTGGTTTAGTGATTGTCACTGTGAAATAAGTCACCATGGGTCCAAAGAAGCTTCACAAGTCAATAAAGTGTAGCATTAACAGTGTAGCAATGGAAATAAGTCACTGTCTGACTTTTATGGTTATCCTAGGTTTTCTACACATATGCTGCTATGTATGATAATCTATGTATAACTGGATTTGTGTATACCTGAATAAACTTAAGTTAAGCGATTAATTGATAGAAAATGACGACATAAAACTTAAGTTCTACATGTTTGAGGAATAGTATAGGGACACTGACAAGAGCGCCGCCCTCTGCCACTATCTCCTCCAAGGTAAGTGTAAATATTTCTTATTTATATAAGTGTGAATATTTCTTATTTATAAATTAAAGTGTAAATATTTCTTATTTATAAATTATGCACATTGTGTGATAGTGGTGATGGCTTTCTGCTGAAACCGACTACCACCACGGCTTATGGTCAGTGGCCCTTATACCCAATAACAACACTAACACACTCCACCACTCCTTAGATTCGTAATGACATGTTTTATTCATTCTAGAGTTTATATCATGTTTCTATGTTATTAATATTGTTTATTATGCCATATTAGATGAATTGTGCTAGATAAATAAGCTGTAGAGTTGATATTATTGTCATATTGAAGGACTATTTTGTCCAGCCTCCAAACAAACTCTCTCATACACCAACAAGAGTCTTCAATAAAGGTAAAAGTTATTTAACTGTTCATTTGTCCCATTATAATTAGTGCTTTATATTTATTTCTCATTGTTTTCTGTATGTAAAACTATAGTATTTATTCTTTAAAAAATGAATTTTGGTGAAATTTTTGGGTGGAAACGGATTAATTGTATTTACATTATTTCTTATGGGAAATAAGGTTTCGAGTTACGAATTTTTCATGTTGAGGTCTAGCTCCTGGAAGGGATTAAGATCGTTAGTCAAGGGACCACTGTATTACTTTTTGCTGGTGATTACATAAAGATGTAGACCTAATTTTTAATGCATACTGTTGAGCTGTTTAATGAGCATTGCAGAATGTAATTTTAAATAACGACAGAAAAATGCTCTGATTTTCCAGTTTAATGACCACTTTGTACTCGATAGTGATCATCATCAGCAAACAAGGTGTGTTTACACCTGATGCTTGTCTAATAAAACATGCAGCTGTGGTACATACATCAATGTATTTTGTCAAAAAAAAAAAAATATAAAATTGTGAAAATCTCTCCTGATTAGGTGCATTCTTTAGATAGAAAGCCACATTTATTGACAAAAGTGTACTAGATAAGTAGGAACCCCCTCGCCTACACTAGATTAGCATTTTTTATTTTTTTTAAAGATAAGGGGCCATCTCGCACCAGCATTGGATGACCTAAAAGGAAACGCATTTATCATCATTCATTTCGCAGACTATTTTGTTTGAAGTGTGCAGACATCACAATTCTACTAACCCTTTAAACTGCAGTATCTTCACTTCTCCAGAGTGCAGGCACTGCATTTCCCACCTCCAGGGCTCATGTCCAGCTAGTGAGCACACACCACAAGTACTTTCATGTACAGTGGACCCCGGTTTTCGTTATTTTTCGTTCCAGAATGCTGTTCAAGTGCCATTACAAACGAATTTATTCCCATAAGGAATAATGTAAAGTAGACTAGTCCTTTAGACCCCTAAAAATACACTTATAAAAGCATTTAAAAAAATACACTTACATAAAAGGGCGAGTTTCGAGCAGGACGAACACCAGGGGTCCACTGTATTTGATAAAGCAAAAACCAAGAAGAATAAAAATAAATGTGGATGAAGTGGCTGGTAGTTGGTAGTGGAAGAGCACCACCAGCAGCAATGGTGGTGGTGGTGTGGGGCTGACTTTCACCATCCTTCATCCCTCACTAAACCACTTTGTTGATCTTAATCATAACAAATAGAAATTGGACAGACAATTAAATGTGTGGTACAGTGTTTAATAACTACATTGAACCCTCTCTTAAAGTGTGAATAACATTAGTCAAAATCAGCATACTGTGTTAAATACAGTAGTTATGGAAAGTGAAGAACATTGGTAAAATAGGTTTAGGTTTCAGACACTTTCAAATTTGCTAGTCAGTTTTTAGCATTGTGGTGGGAGATGCCCAACTTGTTAAAAAAAAAAAAAAAAAAGGAAAAAAATTATTATTCAGTATAATTGGATATCACATTGGAGGAGGGAGCATGGAATAAGTGAATGTTTTCAGATACAGTGGACTCAGTATCAGCCGTAATCCGTTTCAGGAGCTAGGCCAACTTGAACTGGCCGAAGTCGAACTAATATTTCCCATAAGGAATAATGTATTTAAATACAATTAATCTGTTTCACCCAAAATATTCACTAAAAATTATTTTTTAAAGAATAAATACTATAGTTTTACATACAGAAAACAATGAGAAATAAATATAAAACACTAATTTTAATGGATAAATGAACATTTGAATCAGTTTTACCTTTACTGAAGACTCTTGTTGGCATATAAGAGAGGCAGGAGAGTTTGTTTGGAGGCAGGACAAGATAGCCCTTCAATACACACTTTTTAATTTATAAATAAGAAATATTTACACTTTAATTTATAAATAGGAAATATTTACACTTTTATAAATAAGAAATAATATACACTTGCCTTGAAAGAGATGGTGGCAAAGGGCGGCGTTGGTCTCAGTCCTATATACCTCGAACAACAATGGAGTTAAGTTTCGTGTCTTCTTTTTCATCGCTTAACTACTTGCTACACTGTTAATGCTACACTTTATCGCTGGCTGGTGCTATAGCCTTTATTGACTCATGCTGCTTTAGTATCGTACATATCGTAGAATCACTGAATTACTGAAGAAGGCACATTCTCCCCCTCTTCTTCCTCCTCCACTTTGGACTTTGCTACAATTTCTTTCTTCAATTCTATAGGGGTTTGTCACTTTCTTTACCAAAGGGCCCATGGTGGCTTATTTCACAGTCACAATCAATAAACAAGCACTAAACACAATGAATTTATTGTGAAATAATGTTTTACTCAATGGTAAACAAAGCTAGACTGGCTCATGACGCCTGCACGGGGAGGCGGAGTTCTGGTCACGGGCTGATACTGGGAAATGGCCATTAGTCAGGCCAAAATTGGCAGAAAGCGACTGAAACACGAGTTGGCCGATACTCAGGGGTTCACTGTATTTGGGAGTAGACTTGTCAGCAGAAGGGTTTATGAAGGACTAGGTTAACCCTAGAATTGATGGGGAAAAGGTGAGTGGTGCATTGGGGTATCTGGAGGAAAAATGTTATCCATGGAGGCAAAGAAGGGAATGTACGAGAGGAGTGGTACCAACACACTTAAAGGGTGTGAAGAATGAGTCGTAAATGCTGCAGGAAGGAGGAGGCTGGAGGCATTGGAGATGTTGTGTCTAAAGGCAGTGTGTGGTGTAAATATTATGCAGATAATTCATAGTGTGGAAATTAGGAGATGGGGAGTTACTGAAAGTATTATTCAGAGGATGAAGCGGGGGGGGTTTTGAGGTGGTTTAATCGTTTTTTAGAGGATGGAAAAATACGGACTTGGAGGAGGGTGTATAAATTTGTAGGGGGGGGAGGAAGGGTAGGGGTTCCTAGGAAAGGATGGAGTGAGGGGTTAAAAAAGGGTTTTTTGTGCAAGGGTCTTGGCATGTGAGCATGTTTATAGGAGTGAATGGGGAAAGAATGGTTTTTTTGGGCCTGACGAGCTGTTGGGGGGGGGAGCAGGGTAATATTTTGGGAAAGGATTCAGGGGGAAAACCGAGCTGTACTTGAATCCTGGAGGTGGGAAGTACAATCCTGCACTTTAAAGGAGGGTTTAGGATATTGGCTGTTTGGAGCGATATCTAAACTGTCTTATCTGAGCGCTCCAGAAAAAAAGGGTTATTTGTGAATGATGGTGAGTGTTTCTTTCTTTTTTTTACCCTGCCTCGGTGGGGGGCAGCTGAGTTTAAAAAAAAAATATTGATGTAGGTATGAAGACACTATTCATCTTGTATACAGAGACAAACTTACAGTATTGATAAATACAGTACAATACTGTAAATTTTTTTTTTCCCCAAAGATTTTCTTAATATTTTCTTTTCTTAGCTTACTTTATTGTAAGAATGAAAAAAAATATGTAACATAAAAAATGTGTGAATTGACTGTTTTTATCGTAAGGTTTGGGAACAGTGGCCATTAGAATTTTAGTTTTTGGGGGTAAAAAATTATACACTGTTTTTTTACTGTGCGGGGAGGGTTGGTTTCATTGTTCAAGAGGCAACTGTAATTTGTTGTAACTAGTGTCCATAGAACATCATTCTTAATTGATATAATTTTTTTTTCCGAATTTGGATGGCATGGAAGATTGGGGGGGAGGGTAAAAGAACTGTTTAAAAGAGAAATTACACAATTCCCGGGGCAAATGAAGGGGGGACAAATTTTATGCCAAAGCCGCTTAGGACTGTTCAGGCAGGGACAACGGACATTTTGCAACAGGTTAAGGCCCCAAGGATAGTTTGGGTTTTTGAATATACTGTTTCTATATTGTGCTATGCTAAAATAAGGTTTCTAGTATTTAAAATAGATTCATTAAGACCAGATAATTGGATCACATTTTACAATGCCTGTTTTTCCTGCTCCAAGTCTGATTTAAAAATAAATTTTTTTTTTTTTTTGATTAGTAACTGTGTATGTGAAAATCAACTATCATGATATGGATCCACATCAAGTTTGAGTCCTCCTTACAGGATATAAAAAATGGACACATTCATCGAGTTGTCATCTATACATGTTCCATGTGACATAAATGTTACATTAGCCATAGGTTAAAAATTTCTGTACAGGTACTCAGTTTGATACCACAAGATTTAATGGTTAGGGGGTTTTCCTACTCAACATGACAAAATTCAAGCTAAACTTCGGTATGAAACCGGGTTCACAAATGTATTCCTAAAATGTTTAAATAGACATAACCAATCAGTTTAGTTATTCAATACAGGGACAGTTGATTCTGTAAGAAATGCCATTGTGTAATGTTTTGAGGGGGTTTCCCCGCTTGGTGAGTTACCATTGTGGAATTCTGCTGGGAGAGTACTAAGGACGAAATAAATTGTAATAAAAAAAAGATGTAGAGATCTTTGAGGTTAATAATGATGTGCATTTTTTTTGTTTTTTTGCTGTATATCAAGTGGCATTCTCTGCAAAAAATTTTCTTATTTTGGTATAAGACTACACTGTCTTGTTTTCCCCTAAGCTTCATTAATCTGCATTATTTGGAAATCAGTGTTGAAGATGATTTGTGATATGATTTAGCTCCTGCATATTAAATGACTTCCTTATTCTAAATTTTACGTGTTGGTGTTTGGATTTGTGAAATTTAAATTTGTCATTTAATGTTGATAGTTTTTTTTAAATGGATTGACAATATAATTAAAACTTAATAAAGCAAAAGTGGGCAGAAGATGCATTTGAAATTTGGCATGTGTACATTATATGTCTTGTGTCATTAAGGTAAAAAAGAGGCATGCAGTGTCAAACCATTTATCCTGTGGCATTGTCAGTTGTCATGTTGAGGTGGTCTGACTCATGTTAACTTAAAACTTTTCATATAATGTTAATATAAAAACAAAGACACTATTTAGAAAGATTTTTTCAGTATGGCTTCAATTCAATTTATATGGTAAAATTTTTGTTTCTATGGAGATGCGGTGTCCCATACATGCCTAGTGATACATCAAAACTAAAGGAAGACTATCCTCAGGCAGTATTTTCCCCATCTTTTATTGTCATATTCTTCCAATTTGCTTCCAGTTTTTTGACCTTTTTTTTTTTATTGCTTTGGATTAAAATATAACTAAAATATAGAACAGGAATAAATTTTGTTGTCATTTTTATAATCACTTATCACTTGTATTTTTTAAGATTATATGTGATTATGTGAAATTGATAACCTAGGTTTTTTTTTAAAAGACACAAACATAATATGTAATTTCAAAAAAAGGCAGTCATAGAGTTCACACCGGGCGACGACAACTGTCATGTATGTTTTTTTCCAGCGACGGTGAGTACAGCATCTAATAAAGCACTTTAGTTTGTAACAAAAAAAGGTTTATTTGGCCTGGGGCAAGGTAGTCCATACAGTGTTATGTATTGATAAGCAGTTTTATTCTCATAAAATTTTTTCATTCAAGAATCCACTTTTGTTTTAAGCTTTTTCATTCAGTCAATATTTCTGCTGTCTTGTGACTAGTTTTCTCACCATGAAATCTTATATCTGGTTTAGATACCAAAAAAGGGAAAAGTTAAATGAACATATGGTTGGTTCTTTTTTTTAGTACTAGACAGTTTTAACCATATGTTTCACCTCCTCGGTGGTGGTTTTTTTTTTTTGCGGCGGACGTAGTCAGTCATCTACCCGCTTGGTTCAGCAACAACCTGCTACTCCCTTTTCCGGCTCCTGCCAGCACCTGACGCATTTCTTGTCCAGCTTTTTTTTTTTTTAAGCACTCACCATAGCTCTTTTTTTTATACCCCCAAAACTAGTTTCTTGATAACCAGAGAAGTTCAGCAATAGTTTTTATTCAGTATATCATATCACAATATTCTTGATTTTTCATATTTAAAACAAATCAAAAATGTGCAGTGTTGCTAAAATTTTGATGGCCAGGATAATTAAGATTACTAAAACAGGCCCCTTTTTAAATAGTGATATTGGCACAACAATAAGGTAATAGAAGCTGATGGCAGATTTTTTTATCTGCAGAGTAGAAAAGTACAGTAATTGGAAAACCCAACAGTTCTTGTATTACTACAAAAAAACGTGTTAGATATTTGCTATGTTGTCCACATCTAAAAGTACAGTATTTGTTTGGGGGGATACTGAGATTAAAAATTCAGTCCTAAAGGGGGAAATGTCATTAGTCTTTTTTTGCCCCCTTTGGGTTTCCATATCTCTTGAAATTTTTTTATAATTAAATAATTGAAATCTGGATAATATGCATCCATTTTCATATACAATTATTAAAATTTAATTTGATTTTATTTTTTTTGGCCTTGCTCTAAGAAAAATAAGTCAGTGGACTGATGGGAGGCTTTTTTATTGAGGCTGTTGTTTAATTACTTTTTTTTTTTATTTTTTTTTGACCTAGTTGTGGGCATAACATTAGATATGAAGATAAAAGCATTTTATAACCCATGCCTCATTTTTGTTTCTTTGTTGTTTACCTGGGAGGGAGGGAGTTTGGGCAAACATAGGAGAGGGCCCCCAAAAAGGAAGGAATACAATTTACCCTGTTAAAAGTTCTTGAATTCAGTTATGACAAATTTAATGATAAGGGATCACAGTTTGGTTCATATTGTTTTCTTCAGTCAAAGCATGTTATATTCTGAGGTCTTATAATGGTGTGGAAGAAGAGTAAGTGGACAACTTTGGGCATAAAAGGTGAATGTTGGCGGTGTAAAACATTGTTTCATTAACCCACCAGTGCCTTAGTCTAAGATATTCTTAAATATGATACAAAAAGAAGAACAAAGCTCAGATATTCTTTAATAGTTTTTTTCTTCCAACTTTGTAGGGGTATAAACTGACTGAAACATTTAAGTTAAACATCATTATTCTAATTTATTTATTTTTAATAAAAAATTTTTTTTTGTATTAAATCTTGCTTGTTTTTTTTTAAGTACTGAATTAGTGAGAAGTAGATGTATTTTGTGGAAATTTTTTAAGGCATCGTGATGTGGAAATTCCACTTGCCAAAAAAAGCTTTCCAGCACTTTATGTTTAACTGTTAGAATTTAATCTGTAATTTGCAAGTGATAAGACTAACATAGAGGAAGGAACTTTTCAATATTAGGAACTTTGTTCTTCATTTGATATTCATGCTTAAAGGCTTCCTTAAAAAAATAGACTAAATATTTCAAAAATTTTAAAAAATTCCTGTTGGAAAATAATGAATTACTATCAACTCATCCATGCCAGTAATGGTTGATTTGGGGGGTTTCCACACAGATGGGTGTCGTCTAATGATTGCATCGCTTCCGCCTTGTGTCATCCCAAAAAACATGGTTGAAACCCTGTTGTGACTGATGTTAAAGGGATAGGAAGGTTCCACGACCTGGTGGGGAGTATTTGAATGAGCTACCTTTTTAGTTCAACATCATTGTGTTGGTATTGTTTCAGTCATATATTAATATTAAACTCCCGGTTGGTGAGCTATCTGCAACTCCTGGCCTGGGAAAAACGATTTTAGGGGGAACTTCCCCCCAGAATCTGTCAAGGAAGCACATCTGAAGGGAGAGATCGGGGAGGATGTTTCAATGACACCCCCTTTGTTCCCTCCCTCCCATCTCCCCACAACCCGGGCTGGGGTTCCCCGACAGCGCCCAGCAGTTAGCCTTTGCCCTAAAGCACAAGGCAAGTCCTGTTTTAAGGGGGAGCATCTTGTTCCTTTTGGGAAAAACGGATGGGGGGGGAGGGATTTTGGGCCAGTTAGATTAAAGGGATATGTAAAAAAAAAAAAAAAAAAAAAAAAAAAAATTGCCATGAGGAGCTTCTCATTCAAACTTAATTTCTCTAGTATCGAGCACCCAATTTATTTAATTTTTTTTTATTTGCAAGTTACAAATTGCAAAGGTTTTTTTTAATACTTGATAAATAATTTTGATTTCAGTCCTAAAACATGAGTGATTAACCTTAATGCAAAAAAATCCTGAATGATATTTAATTATGCTTAGTAAGACCAGTCTTTGTCAAGTTAAATATTATTAAAATATCGATTGTAATATATAGAGGGGCCCCCCGTGAAATCTTTGTGATAAAAATTATTAAGGAATAATAATGTAAGCATTAAGTACAACTTAAAAAAATTTTAAAATTGTCTGTCAAATTGCTTTCAGATGAAAAAATTTTTGCTTGCATTAAAAACCTTTAAAAATTACATTATGTCAAATTCAACCAACAAGAAATTCATACAGTGATATAAAAAAAAAAATAAAAAGAAGGGGCAATGGGAGATAAAAAGAGTCAACAAGGTATAGGGAAGTTTAAGATTGTGTAGTGTTGAACCATAACACGAACCATCATCCAACAGAGTACACTTCCCATGCTAGTATCATTAAACAAAAGGGAACCATTCTTAACCCGAATTATTAAAAATTATAGCAAATCTTTTTTAAATTTCAAGAAATCATCGAGGTTACTAGAATCTTAAAAATTGCCCATGCTTATTTGTACATGAAAGCCAATTGTGAACTGGCTACTTGTGCTTTATGGGATACATTTTTCCCCTTTTATAATCTTTAAGGATTTCATGTTTTATTCTCATTAGTGGAGACTTAGCCTTGAGTTGTTTCTTAGCTTCTATAAGTGGAAAAATGCCTTTTAATTTCCTTTTCAATGCATGTACAAGTTTTGCTTTAGGGGGAAATATTAAGAAATGATTGATTTATATATGATTGATTATATATATATAGTATATATACAAAAATATATATATATACAGCCCTCCTCACTTAACGACGGGGGGTTCGTTCCTGAGACCACGTTCTTAAACAAATTTGTTGCTATGTGAGGAGCATACTATAATGGTAGTGAGTTTGTGTTAACCATCTTTTATATTTTTAAAGTCACCTTTTCACCATTTATAACATTTCGGGGATATTTTTTTAAAAGTTTATACAGTATTTTCTGTATATTAAAATAAACAGAATAGAAAAACAGCTCTAATATACATTATTTGGTGAATACTGGTCAGGCCAGTCATAAATCCGGGGGCGATAAATAGTAATCGCAAAAAGGGAAACTGTGTGTGTGTGGCGCGCACGCGCACATGTGCGCATCACTCGCCTAGTTGTGGTTGCGGGGGGGAGTCAGCCCCTGGCCCCCCCCTCACTGGGCTACTAGGTCACTCTTCCTGCTACATGAGCTTTATCATACCCCTTCTTAAAGCTTTTTTTGGATCCTGCCTCCACTACATCATTTCCCCGACTATTCCCCTTCCTGACAACTCTGTGACTGAAGAAATACTTCCTAACATCCCTCTGATTCATCTGAGTCTTCAATATCCAACTGTGACCCCTTTTTTGCTGTGTCCCATCTCTGGAACATCCTGTCTCTGTCCACCTTTCGATTCCTCTCAGTATTTTATGTCGTTATCATATTCCCCTATCTCTCCTGTCCTCCAGTGTCATCAGGTCAATTTCCCTTAACTTCTCCTTGTAGGACATACCCCTTAGCTCCAGGACTAGTCTTGTTGCAAATCTTTGCACTTTCTCTAGTTTCCTTATATGCTTGGCCAGGTGTGGGTTATAAACTAGTGCTGCATACTGCAAATATGGGCCTAATGTACAGGGTTCTGAACGATTCCTTATTAAGATGTCGGAATTCTATTCTTAGGTTTGCTAGGCGCCCGTATGCTGCAGCAGTTATTTGGTTGATGTGTGCCTCAGGAGATGTGCCTAGTGTTATACTCGCCCCAAGATCTTTTCCTTAAGTGAGGTTTGTAGTCTCTGGCCCCCTAGACTGTACTCCATCTGCGGTCTTCTTTGCCCTTCCCCAATCTTCATGACTTTGCACTTGGTGGGGTTGAACTCCAGGGGCCAGTTGTTGGACCAGGCCTGCAGCCTGTCCAGATCTCTTGTGTTCTGCCTGGTCCTCATCCGATTGGATTCTTCTCATCAACTTCACATCATCTGCAAACAGGGACACTTTGGAGTCTATTCTTTCCATCATGTCATACACAAATACCAGAAACAGCACTGGTCCTATGACTGACCCCTGTGGAACCCCGCTCGTCACAGGCGCCCACTCTGACACCTTGCCACGTACCATGACTCACTGTCGTCTTCCTGACAGGTATTCCCTGATCCATTGTAGTGCCTTCCCTGTTATCCCTGCCTGGTCCTCCAGCTTTTGCACTAATCTCTTGTGTGGAACTGTGTCAAACGCCTTCTTACAGTCCAAGAAAATGCAATCTACCCACCCCTCTCTCTTGTCTTACTGCTGTCACCCTGTCATAGAACTCCAGTAGGTTTGTGACACAGGATTTCCTGTTCCTGAAACCGTGCTGGCTGTCGTTGAGGAGTTCATTCCTTTCTAAGTGCTCCACCACTCTTCTGATAATCTCCATGACTTCAAAGCAGGAGAAATATCAGAGCTAGAACAAATACAGAGATCGTTTATGGTTCACATTGAGCCAGTAAAACATCTAAATTATTGGGAATGCCTTTAAGTCTTGCACATGTACTCATTGGAGTGGAGGAGAGAGAGATACATGATAATGTATACCTGGAAAGTACTTGAGGGCCTGGTCCCAAATCTGCACACTGCCATAACAACATACTGGAGTGAGAGATATGGGAGGAAATGTAAAATAAACCCAGTGAGGAGCAGGGGTGTGGTGGGGACAATAAGGGAACTCTATAAGAATATCCGGGGTCCCAAACTATTCAACATCTTACCAGAAGATATCCGAAACACGGCTGAGACAAGTGTAGAAGCCTTCAAGAGGAAACTGGACAAGTATCTTCACCATTTGCCAGATCAACCAGGCTGTGATAGATATGTGGGGCATCGGGCCTCCAGCAGCAACAGCCTTGTTGACCAGGCAAGCACCAGATGAGCTGGGCTTAGAGAGTAGAGAAACTCTAGAAACTTCAAAGGTATATCAAAGGTATATACATGGCAGTAACACTGGTTTGTAGTTTAATGTTTCATGTCTCCTTTTTTAAAAATTGGGACTATATTTGCTGTCTTCCATACCTCAGGTAGTCGCCCTGTTTTGATAGATGTGTTGAAGATTGTTGTTAGGGGTACACAAAGCACCTCTGCTCCCTCTCTCAGGACCCATGGAGAGATGTTATCCGCCCCCATTGCCTTTGAGGTATCTAGCTCGTTTAGCAGCCTCTTCACGTCTTCCTCGGTTGTATGTATTGTGTCCAAAACTTGATGGTGTACTCCATTTCTCCGTCTTTCTGGAGTCCCTTCTGTCTCCTCTGTGAACACTTCTTTGAATCTCATGTTGAGCTCTTCACATCGCGATCGTTTCTTGTGATCTTTCCTCCTTCCATCCCCAGCCTGATTATGTGGTCCTTGACTGTTGTTTTCCTCCTGATGTGGCTGTACAACAGCTTCAGGTCAGATTTGGCTTTGCTGCTATGTCATTTTCATGGCGTTGGGCCTCCCTTCTTACCTGTGCAATATTCATTTTTGGAGCTACGATTTCTCTCCTTATTCTCCTGGGTCCTTTGCCTTCTATACTACTTCCATTCTCTAGCACACTTGGTTTTGGCCTCTCTACATCCTTGGCTCTCTTGTTATTTCTGTTACCCTTGGGTACAAACCTCTCCTCAGCTTTCTTGCATATTGTTGTCACATATTCCATCATCTCATTTACTGAGTTCCCTGCCAGTTCTCTGTCCCACTGAACTCTATGTAGGAAATTCTTCATGCCTGTGTAATCCTCTTGTAGTTTGGCTTTATTCGGCGTGCCCTTCCTGCTTCCCTCTCCACTTGTAACTACTATGTATTCGAAGCTCAGAACCACATAATCACTGGCCCTGAGGGGTCTTTCATATGTGATGTCCTCAATGTCTGCACTACTCAAGGTGAATACTAGGTCCAGTCTTGCTGGTTCATCCTCTCCTCTCTGGTAGTGTTCTTACGTGTTGGTACATGAGGTTTTCCAGTACCACTTCCATCATCTTAGCCCTCCATGTTTCTGGGCCCCATGTGGCTTCAGGTTCTCTGTCAATTTCTTTGTGGTTGAAGTCGCCCATAATCAGCAGCTTTGCCCTGCTCGTGTGAGCCCTTCTGGCCACTTCAGCCAGTGTGTCAACCATCGCTCTGTTACTCTCATACTCTTGCCTTGGTCTCCTGCTGTTCTGTGGTGGGTTATACATCACTGCAGTTACCACCTTGGGACCTTCAGACTGAAGTGTTCCTATTATGTAGTCTCTTGCTTCTCCTGTCGTCTCTGTCCAGCTCATCAAAATCCCATTGGTTTTGATGAGCAGTGCCCTCCTCCACCCCGTCTGCCTTTCCTCAGGATCTGATATCCCAATGGAAAAATGGCATCTGTTATTGTTCCTGTGAGCTTGGTTTCTGTGAGAGCTATGATGTCTGGTGATGCCTCTTTGCCTCTTTCGTGCCACTCCGCCCACTTATTCGTTATTCCATCAGCGTTGGTGTACCACACCTTAAGTTTCCTCTCCAACACTGTTCTGGGGGGGTCTGTGAGGGTGGGGGACCTGGTGGTGTGCTGTGGGATTCTACAGCATAGTGTGGGGTGAGGGCTGTAAGTGTGGATTGTGGTTTGTGTTGGGATAGCATGTTTGGTTGTGGGATTCTGGGGGTGGTTGTGTGTGTGCTAGTGCTTGTTGCTCTGCCCTGTTCTGGTTGTCCTCTGCTGATTCTGTCCTTTTTCTCTCCCTAGCCCCTTTTGCTTCTGTGTCCTCTCCTCAGCTGCTGTCGTTCTGTTCTTGTTCAGTCTCTGTCTAGAAACACCTTGTATGTTGACGATTCCTTAAGCCGTGGTTTCTCTTGCAGGATCCCGTTTCGCAACGTTTCTGTCTTGAAAATCAGCTTGACCGGACAATTTCTCCCCTTCAAGTACCCCCCAATTCTCTGAAAATTTACTATCTCAATCATGTCCTCCTCGCCTATTTCTTTGATGATGTTTTCAATCTCCTGTTTTCTTCCTGCCGTCTTTCATTTTGCGTCCTCCCCTCGCTGTCCTGAAGCCCATAAATAAACACTGACCTCTCCCTCTCCTCCCATTGCCTTTCCTTTGTGTCTCTGGGTCCCGTTTGTACATGGCCATTGTTCCTTTTTTTTTCCTGTAGCTCTTGGTGGCATGGTCATGCCTCTGCATGAGACCTATCTCCTCTCCACCTTCTTCCCTCTCTCTTACTGCTATCCCTGCTCCCAACTGCTCTTCCCTTCATTCCTCGGCCCTGCTTGGTGGACTGATAGGGCCTTAGCGTAAGTCATGTCTCCTTCCTTTCTGTTGGGCTCCTCGTTCACTTGGGGTGTACCTGCTTCAGATGCTATGTCTCTCTGGGCAATAGCCCTGTAACTCGCTTCAGCCTGGCTTCGGCTTGTGACTCCCATTTCTTCTTCTCTGCCTTCACCCTCTTCTCCATTTTCGCCAAAAACTCTGCCTCCATCCTCTCCATTTTTGCAGAAAACTCCCTTTGTGTACTCACCTATTTGTCATAGCTCCTGGCCCCACCTCTTCACTGATTGCTACTAGGTCCTCTCTCTCCCTGCTCCATGAGCTTTATCAAACCTCGTCTTAAAACTATGTATGGTTCCTGCCTCCACTACGTCACTTTCTAGGCTATTCCACTTCCTGACAACTCTATGACTGAAGAAATACTTCCTAACATCCCTTTGACTCATAGGAGTCTTCAACTTCCAACTGTGACCCCTTGTTTCTCTGTCCCCTCTCTGGAACATCTTGTGTCTGTCCACCTTATCTATTCCTCGCAGTATTTTATATGGTGTTATCATGTCCCCTAACCCTCCTGTCTTCTAGTGTAGGACAATCCCCTTAGCTCTGGGACTAGTCTTGTTGCAAACCTTGCACTTTCTCTAATTTCCCGACGTGCTTGACCCTTAGTGATGTGTGTTAGTTACCATTTTGTCCTAGGCACATGTCGATTAGACACTAGGCCTGTTGTATGTATGTGTGTGTACAAACACTTCAAAATGTTTTGGCCCCGCGAATTGAACCGGGCCTCCGTGCGTGAAGCAGAGCGCTAGCTCTTGTGTGTGTTTGTGTGTGTACATATACATACATACAGCCTCTCCTCCCTTAGTGATGTACTCGTTACCAACAACTCTGACTTACACAAGCTCTCTGACCAGTATGCATACCTAAATAATGTATATTAGAGCTGATTTCCTCTATTCTATTTATTACAATATACAGTGGACCCTCGCTATTCGAACACTCCAAAATCGCCTTTTATGTAAGTTTATTATTTTAAGTGCTTTTATAAGTGTATTTTTGGGGGTCTGAAATGGACTAATCTAATTTACATCATTCCTTATGGGAATAAATTCGTTTGGTAATAGCACTTGAACAGCATTCTGGAAAGTTCGAATAGCGAGGGTCCACTGTACAGTAAATTACTGTATAAACATTTAAAAATATACCAGAAATGTTATAATTACTGAAAAGGTGACATTAAAACAATATCAAAGATGGTTGACACAAACCCTCTACCATTGTAGTATGCTACTCACTTAGCGATGAATTCATTTACCAACGTGGTCTTAGGAACAGAACTCCATCATTAAGTGAGGAGAGGCTGTATATATATATATATATATATTTATATATATTTATATTTAGAGAAACTTTCAGTTTTCTCTTTAGGTCACCCTGCCTCAGTGGGATATGGCCGGTTTGTTGAAAAAAAATTATATATATGTGTATATATATTTAGGGTAAGGCTACTTAATTTATTAGGAAATTTTAACCATTAATTTATAATAGATTAGGCCCAGCAGTATCCTGTGTACGTGTAATTACCTATTTTAGTGTGTGTGTGTGGTGCATGTGTGCGTTTGTGTGTGTGTGCATGCATGCAAGGGTGTGTCTGCACATTGTGTGTGTGTGTGTATGTGTATGTATGTGCAACAGAAAAGCCAGCAACCTCTTTGGCCTTCATCCTGTTGTTCTGTGGTCTTGAATCCTTATTAGACTTTGATGTTTTTTTAATGTGTCCTGATGATAATTTTACCGCTATTGTCTAATTGCTTCAACGTGTCCTTACAGAAACAGGAAGAAGAGAAAGAAAGGGAGAGAAGGCTGAGAGAAAAAGACAGGGAGCGAGATCGAGATCGAGATAGAGAACGAGACGAGAGGGAACGGGAAAGAGACAGGGAAAGGGAGCGAGAGAGAGAGAGGGAACGCGAGCGAGAAAGAGAAAGGGAAAGAGAACGTGAACGAGAAAGAGAAAGAAGAGAGAGGGAAGAGAAGCTAAGGCGTCGATCACGCTCTGGGTCTCGTGGTGGCAGTATAAGAAGGTCCAGATCCCAGTCAGTAGACACACGGAGATTAAAAAAGGAGAAGAGATATTCAAGATCAAGGTGAGTGATGATATTATTTCTCGTATTTGGTTCAGTTATAATAGTGTTTTTAAATTAATATTTTTTTATTTTTAATTGTTCTATGTATGTTGTATACACATTTGGCTCAATTATAACAATGTTTTTAAATTTAAAGGAATAATAATTTTTTTGTTCTATACAGTAGAGCCCCATTTTACAGCGTTTCGGCTTAAGCCGTTCCGCTAATATGACCAAGACTATACGGCTCCCCCACCTGACACACTAATACGCTCACCGCATGCCACCCGGTTTGTTTACATTCTTGTGAGCACGTCTCTCCATTATGTCCAGAAACTTTCCAAAATTTCAAGTGTTTTAAAGTTATTGCGTATTTTATATGGATAATGATACAGTGGAACCTCGACTTATGAGTTTAATCTGTTCCGTGACCTAGCTCATAACTCAAGTTTGCTCATATATCAAATCAATTTTCCTCATTTAAATTAATTGAAGTGCCATTAATCTGTTCCAGTGGAATTCCTTCTCTTGGGAGGCAGGACAATATACTTCAGTATGATTCTAATATCAACTCTACGGTTTATTTATCTATCACAATTCATCTAATATGACTTAATAAGCAATATAATTATCATAGAAACATGATATATACTCTAGAATGAAAAAAATGTCATTATGTGACATGGCGGCGGTGATACCTGCTCCTGCTCTGACTGTATCTACTTATGTTCTTATTATAAGAGAAAATGGAGTGTTTGTGAGGCTAACTGCACTAGATCACTAGTTTCATAAGGAAAACACTGAAACAATGTATTTATAAATAAATATTGTATAAAAACATAAGAGAGAATGTAAAGAAATACTGTTTATATAAAGTGTACTTACACACTTACCTTGGAGCAGAGAGGGTGGAGCAGAGCGGCATATGATGTTAGTGGCCATATTAACCTCCAACAACAACAATGGAGGAGTTAGTTTCGTTTCATCCTTTTTCTATCGCTTAATCGCTTAACTTACTTGCTACACTTTATCGCTTGCTTATGTTTATCTATGATTTCATGCTTTAATTCCATGGAAAAAAGAAATTTGGCCAAATGACTAAAAAATGACTTGACTGACTTACTGAATGAATGACTTGACTGACTTACTGAATGAATGACTTGACTGACTTACTGAATGAATGACTTGACTGACTTACTGAATGAATGACTTGACTGACTTACTGAATGAATGACTTGACTGACTTACTGAATGAATGCTTGACTGACTGACTGAATGAATGACTTGACTGACTTACTGAATGAATGACTTGACTGACTTACTGAATGAATGACTTGACTGACTTACTGAATGAATGACTTGACTGACTTACTGAATGAATGACTTGACTGACTTACTGAATGAATGACTTGACTGACTTACTGAATGAATGACTTGACTGACTTACTGAATGAATGACTTGACTGACTTACTGAATGAATACTTGACTGACTACTGAATGAATGACTTGACTGACTTACTGAATGAATGACTTACTGACTGACTGAATGAATGACTTGACTGACTTACTGACTGACTGAATGAATGACTTGACTGACTTACTGACTGAATGAATGACTTGACTGACTTACTGACTGAATGAATGACTTGACTGACTTACTGAATGAATGACTTACTGACTGACTGAATGAATGACTTGACTGACTTACTGACTGACTGAATGAATGACTTGACTGACTTACTGACTGAATGAATGACTTGACTGACTTACTGACTGAATGACTTGACTGAATGAATGACTTGACTGAATGAATGACTTGACTGAATGAATGAATTGACTGAATGAATTGACTGACTGAATGAATGACTTGACTGAATGAATGACTTGACTGACTTACTGACTGAATGAATGACTTGACATACTGACTGATGACTTGACTGAATGAATGACTTGACTGACTTACTGAATGAATGACTTGACTGACTTACTGACTGAATGACTTGACTGAATGAATGACTTGACTGAATGAATGACTTGACTGAATGAATGACTTGACTGACTGAATGAATGACTTGACTGACTGAATGAATGACTTGACTGACTGAATGAATGACTTGACTGACTGAATGAATGACTTGACTGACTGAATGAATGACTTGACTGACTGAATGAATGACTTGACTGAATGAATGACTTGACTGAATGAATGACTTGACTGAATGAATGACTTGACTGAATGAATGACTTGACTGAATGAATGACTGAATGAATGACTTGACTGAATGAATGACTTGACTGACTTAATGAATGAATGAATGAATGACTTGACTGACTTACTGAATGAATGAATGACGACTGACTTACTGACTGAATGAATGACTTGACTTACTGACTGAATGAATGACTTGACTTACTGACTGAATGAATGACTTGACTGACTGAATTAATGACTTGACTGACTGAATTAATGACTTGACTGACTGAAATAATGACTTGACTGACTTACTGAATGAATGACTTGACTGACTTACTGAATGAATGAATGACTTGACTTAATGAATGAATGACTTGACTGAATGAATGACTGAATGAATGAATTGAATGAATGACTTGAATGAATGACTTGAATGAATGACTGACTGAATGAATGACTTGACTGACTGAATGAATGACTTGACTGACTTACTGACTGAATGAATGACTTGACTGACTTACTGACTGACTGAATGACTTGACTGACTTACTGACTGAATGAATGACTTGACTGACTTACTGACTGAATGAATGACTTGACTGACTTACTGACTGAATGAATGACTTGACTGACTTACTGACTGAATGAATGACTTGACTGACTGAATGAATGACTTGACTGACTTAATGAATGAATGAATGACTTGACTGACTTACTGAATGAATGAATGACTTGACTGACTTACTGAATGAATGAATGACGACTGACTTACTGAATGAATGACTTGACTTACTGACTGAATGAATGACTTGAATGAATGAATGAATGAATGACTTGACTGAATGAATGAATGACTTGACTGAATGAATGAATGACTTGACTGAATGAATGAATGACTTGACTGACTGAATGACTGAATGAATGACTTGACTGAATGAATGACTTGAATGACTTGACTGAATGAATGAATGACTTGACTGAATGAATGAATGACTTGACTGACTGAATGAATGACTTGACTGACTGAATGAATGACTTGACTGACTGAATGAATGACTTGACTGAATGAATGACTTGACTGACTGAATGAATGACTTGACTGACTGAATGAATGACTTGACTGAATGAATGACTTGACTGAATGAATGAATGACTTGACTGAATGAATGAATGACTTGACTGAATGAATGACTTGACTGACTGAATGAATGACTTGACTGACTGAATGAATGACTTGACTGACTGAATGAATGACTTGACTGACTGAATGAATGACTTGACTGAATGAATGACTTGACTGAATGAATGAATGACTTGACTGACTGAATGAATGACTTGACTGACTGAATGAATGACTTGACTGACTGAATGAATGACTTGACTGAATGAATGACTTGACTGACTGAATGAATGACTTGACTGACTGACTGAATGACTTGACTGACTGACTGAATGACTTGACTGAATGACTTAGTTATACTCAGTACAACCATCTACTTAGTACCAGAACCTCTACCATCCACCTCAGCCCAGTAGGGCCATAGCATACCTCCTCTCTCTTCACAATCATCCACAAACACCAGCACCCATAATTTAAGGTAAGAAATACTATTATTTCTGTTACATTTGTAGTCTTAAGCAGTAAAAACAACATAATACATCACGATAATGCAATTACATATTCACTTTTATTTTTGTAAGATCTGTTGGTGTAAAAAAAAAAGTTGTTTGGCTTTTTGGAGGCTTCCAGGGACGTAACCCTATTTTTCCCATAAGTTCTTCAGTTCATCTAACACAGCATTTTCAGGAACGTAACTATCATGTTAAATGACGGTCTACTGTACTTTTTATTGTTTTTTAATGCCTAGTTCTAATGTTAACTTAATATAATAATAATAATAATAATAATATTTTTATTTCATTGCAAGTTTACATCGAGATTTTGTAATTACAATCATGAACTGAAGTGCAAAGAGAGCCACTATCATGGCATGGCATTATGGGCAGATTAATCTAATGGCTTATAGACTACTTAATACTAGAGAAATTGATTGAGTTTGTTTTAGTTCAACATTAGTTATAACAGTTAATAAATTTACTCAAATTACAATCTGGGGATATTACATTGACAAGTGTTTTGTCGGATGGTTACATCAGTTTAAATTGATGTTCAGACCAGGTTATTTTAGTATTTACTGGTAATGAATTCCAGATTTTGGGGCCCTTTATGTTAGTGTAAACTTGTTAGCTGGCATTTGTATGCATTTATAAGTGGAAAAAATGGTGTTCTGCTTTCTAGCAATGTCCACTTTCTGGTGGTAGCCTGGAACCTAACCGTCCGTATAAGTGGGGCTTTACTGTATATGTTATAGAAACATTTTTATAATTTTGTTTTATGTTTGTGTGCTATTGTTATACCTGTTCATGTCAGGGCTTAACCCCTTTAGGGTCAGATCCCCTGATCTGAGAATTGCTCTCAGGGTTGGAGAATTTAAAAAAAAAATCTTATAAAATGATAGAGAATAGTTTCTTAAGGTAATGAAACCAAAAGTACGAAATTTGATGGAAGTACGTACTCTCACAAAGTTAGCGGTGTTGGTGACATTTATTTAGCAGTGATTTCGCCCATTTTGAGTTCTATTTCAGGCCAATTCCATTATTCCACTCAATCAAACTCGTAGCTATTTCGCTAGTATCCTTCCATTCTATCAAGCGAGTAAAAAAACCCACCCATTTACCTTTTTCAACTACCCAACAAAGTGATCAGAAATCGGTAATTTGGCCAATTTCACACAAAATTAAAAAAAATACTAATTTATAAATAGGCTCCAGAGTAAACAATGTAGACATTCCTGGCACTAAAAAAAATTTGCCTCTGTTCATTAATTATGTCTCCATGCTTCTCCTATATTCTTACTTTTTGTTTTGAATTTTTATTCACACAAAAATTAGGAAGATTTATTGTTATGCAGACTACTACATAGTAGTAAAAGTTGTATAAATAATGTCAGTGCATTCCTGAATGCATATTATACTGACCAGTTGGATGTGTATTGGACAATTGACATAATTTGTGTACTCTGGAATATCCGCAAAAATCAAACATTTCCATTACCTTGATCTCAATTTCAAGCTACTTTCACTCCTGAAACCACTCAAAATAATCTTCATTACTATAATATATCTTCTGTTTTATCAAATGAGACCAAGAAACTGAGAATACAAAAATAAAAACCATGTGAAAATACACAGCAAAGTCGCTGTTTTAAGCCAAAAATAGTCAGGTTTTTTTTTTTATGCAACATTATCTCAAGGTTGACCACTGCTCTGGAACGAGAAACAAGGGGTGACTAGAGGTTGAGGTACGTATCAACACTCTTATTAGCCAACACTAAAGCACTATCACAATGCAAGATGCACACTGCATTAGAGGTGTAAAGAAAATGAGCAGGGGGCTGGATGTGTGTAGGTCTTTTCTTTTCCCCATCCACCTGTTTCCAGGTGGATTTGGTAAAGACCTACAGGCACTGCCTCTTTCTCTATACTCTGCACTCACTATTAATAAATTTATGGGAAGTATAATGAAGTTTTCTTGCAGATCGCCATCACCGGTACGCAAAAGTGAGAGAGATGTGTTGCGTGAGAGAGAGGAAGAAGCAGAAGACAAAGAAAGAAAGGAACAAGAAAGAAAAGTTCGAAAGAAGGAATTACAGTATCAGGTAATACTTGTGGGGGGGGGGTATCCTGTGTGGGGGACAAGATTTTGAAAGAAAAAATAAAATCTTATATAATGAAGAAGTGCATTTTTATGAATCAAATATGACCAAAATGAGTGGAATCTGATAAAAACCCAAGATTTTATGGTGTGTTGAAGTTGGCAGAAAAATTATTAAAGATTAAAAAGATTAAATCATGCTGGGGCATTTCGGGCAAACTAATCCTAGTACATAATAACAGCAACATCTGCACCAGTGATATTTGCTTTACGTTTTTTTTGTTTAACTGGCCATCTGCCGAGGTGGGGTGACCCAAAATAAGAAACACAAACCATAATTCACTCAATCACTGGCTTGCCAGAGATGTGCCGATGCTACAGTTCAGATGCTCCTCCCCAGCCCTTCTTCAGAGTACAGTGGTCCCTCGGTTTTCGTGCATCTCCAAACTCAAACATTTATGTAAGTGTATTTTCGTAAGTGCTGTTGCAAGTGTATTTTTGGGGGTCTGAAATAGACTAACCTACATGACATTATTTCTTAAGGAAGTAAATTTGTTCGGTAATGGCACTTGAGCAGCATTCTGGAACGAATTTTCGGCGAAAACCGAGGGACCACTGTACAGGCGTTTCCCTGGTTTCCCTGAATCCCTTCACAAAATGTTATCTTGCTCACACTCCAGCAGCTCAAGTCCCAAAAACCATTTGCCTCGCTCTTATCTAACATGGTCACACACGGCTGCTGGATGTCCAAGACTTAAGCAAAGAAAAACCTCCTTTACCCCTTCCAGTCTTTCTTAGGGTGACCCCTACCCTACCTTCCCTCCACTATAGATTTATACACCCTCCAAGTCATTCTATTTTGTTCCATATTCTAAGTACCCAAAACATTTTAACAACCCCTCCTCGGCCCTCTGGGTATTTCTTTTGGTAACCCTGCACCTCCTAATCTCCAGGTTATGAATTCTCTGCATAACATTTACACACATTGCACTCAGACACGACATCTCCACTGCCTCCAACCACCACCACCACCACCTCCTTGAACATTTATTATTCTTTCAACAAACCAGCCGTATCCCACCGAGGCAGGGTGGGCCAAAAATAAAAACAAAAGTTTCTCTTCATAATTGTAGTAATGTATACAGGAGAAGGGGTTACTAGCCCCTTGCTCCTGGCCTTTTTGTCACCTCTTACGACATGCATGGCTTACGGAGGAAGAATTCTGTTCCACTTCCCCATGGAAAACATTTATTATTATGATGTCACATTTTTTACTTTATTGGGTTGTCCTGGGTTAAATCAGCAGTGTGCTTTATGGCTGAATTCCATTGTTAGTATCATGAAATTGTAATAAATTTGGTGAATAAGTAGCCATCGTGCGAGTTCCACACAGTGTGCTGGTAGGGAAGCTGGTGGTGGAACGTCAAGTCCTGGTTTCATTATTTTTTCTGCTAATTAAGTGTACTAGTACATTGGACACAGTTATCACCTATCACCTGTGTCACCTATCACCTTGAGTCACCTTCATTGCTGTGGCTTCTTGGACTCTACTGTTCTCTTCTTACAGTAAGATTTCATTTTCTGTGAGAGGTTTCTTTCCTCTCCTTCCCTCACTTATCTAGGAGCCAAAGTATCCTTGTGAATCAGTGCTCCTGTCACCTTCCAGGGTAGCAAGAATAGAGGGTTTCTGCATCGTTGATATATCTGCCTTGATTACACCTCGGCTCCCTCCTCTGTCTTGGGTACTGTTGGTAAGATTCCAGAGAAATATAATTTGGGCCTAATGAAAGATCATTTCTCTATTAGGGATCCTGGAGAGCCCACTGTTTTGCTACCTCCTTACCTGTTTTGATTAACGACTAGGTTTTGGAGCATTCTAAGAGCTTTAGTTGATGTTTACAAGTAAATAAGATCTGGTGATTGGGAGGGCATTGTTGAGCATAAGCACATACATGGCATCAGGGTGAATAAGGTGTGGATTGTGGTACATGACAAATTTGTTTCCCAGGGCCTCTAGTGCAGAAATACATATTTTTGTTAGTGCATAGTTTTCAGTATGCAGTTTCTAAAGAGAAAGATAAAAAAGTTTCATGTATGTTCCTTCTTTGCTTCACCTTACCTTTGAGGAAAGAATCGAGTGTTTAAATCACAAAAATATCTTTGTTTCTTACTGTCTCAAGATCTTACTTGGATATCTTTAATATTAGAAGACATTGAAAAGTATGCAGGGAAAAGTTCCCAGATGGAACTAGGTATCAGATTATGTTGTGTTTATTATTTTTGTTTTGTGTTTCTAAAGTGAACCAATATAATCGTTCAATATAGCACAATGAAACTTTTCATGTATTTGCATTTTAGGGAGTAAGATACCCATTTTCCAGAGTCGTGGGTGTCTGTTGCTACTTTGATCTGTAATTATATCAAAGTCTTAAGAATTTCTACATGTTATCTTAAATATTAAAATGCTGTTAAGAAGTTAGGTAGGGTAAATATTGATCATGCTTTCATGAAGGTTTCATATTAGTAAACTGCTGCTTTTCTTTTTAGGAAAGGCTTAAAAATTGGGAAACTCGTGAGCATAAGAAACAGAAAGAGTTGGACAGAGAGAAAGAGAAAGACAGACTGAAGGAACTAGAGAGAGAAAAAGAAGCTAAAAGGTTAAAGGAGTTCTTGGAGGATTATGATGATGAAAGAGATGATCCAAAGTGTTACAAGTAAGTACTTAGTGTCAAGTTTATTTCTTTCCTCTTCTTTCAACAAGTCGGCCGTTTCCCACCAAGGTGGGGTGGCCCAAAGAGAAAAACAAAAGTTTCTCTTTTTAACTTTAGTAATATATACAGGAGAAGGGGTTACTAGCAAGTTTATTTCATAGTAAAATTAATTTTTCTTTGTTTATCCTTTTAATGCTAAACAACTTGAGCTGTACCTGAAGGTTACGAGGCCTCTTGTTTAATGGCCTGATCAATTGGGCTGTTGGTGCTAGTCACATGCAGTCCAATGTAGGCATCACAGTCTGGCTAATTAGGAATTAACCTAAGGAATTTTTTTAGTTTTATCGTGAAAATAGTTAAGGATTTGTTGGTAATTTTCCCTATGAAGGGAGGATGATGAAAAATCTTAGTCCCTTTACTCTTATTGGGTTAGCTCCTAATTGCAACCCTGCTATTCATTGGAGGTACAGATTTCAAACAATCTGATGAGCCTATTTGTTTGGTATGTAGACTTGGAACAAATCCCTCTGGAATTTTCCAGGTGAAAATGATATATCTTTCTCACCTAAATTTTTCTTGATGATGGCTTATACAGTGATACCCCGAGTATTGTACAGCTCCCAACTCGAACAATTTTGTAAGTGTATTTTTGGGAGTCTGAAACGGACTAATCTAATTTACATTATTCCTTATTGGAACAAATTTGTTAGGTAACGGCACTCGAACAGCCTTCTGGAACGAATTATGGCCGAAACTCGGGGTACCACTGTAGTTGTGGGAAGGTGTTGGTAGCAATTTTATTTTTCAGTTGAATTTTGGGTATCTTCTCACTAAGTTTATTGATAAAACTCGAGTCATAAAAAAAAAATTTTTTTTTTTTTAACACCAGCCGTTTCATACCAAGGTAGGGTGACCCAAAGAGAAGAATCACTCACCATCATTCACTCTGTCTTGCCAGAGGCAAGTATGTATAGTAAAAAAAATTTGAATCTTGAAAGTGAAATATCACTTCAGTGATAAAATAATAAAAAAAATCATACATAAGCAGTATGCATTTAATAAAGGAGAGAAACAGTTAAAACAGGAATGTTCAATGAATGAAGGTATTGATAGCAGTTTTGTAATTAGAAAATGTGGGTAATTGATTTATAGAGGGTGCTGTGGCTCAAAACAATGTACAGGTATCCCTCAACTTTCGCGTTTTCTACTTTCACGGACTTCACACATTCCCGAATACCCGGCCACCAAATTCCCACCCACCAAATCATATTTAAGTTTCCCGCCACCCAAGCGTCCCTACTACCTTCCCTCCGACCCGGAAGCCAGCCCACCCACCACTTACTCACTGAGTGTTTTGTTTGTTCATTATTTGTTATTAAACTACAGTATAACATGTATGTAGTACTATATAGTACAATATTTTACTATGTTTTCATGCGTTTTATGATTGTTCATGGTTCAATAGGTTAAGGAAGCAGTAAGTAATGAATGTACTAAATAAAGGTTATCTATCTATTACATTTATTCCAAATTGATATCAGAAACATGATAAATACCCTAGAACTGTAATAAAGATGCTGAAATGAATAATATATGCCATATTATACGAGGGGTAAGAGAGCAGGCACAGACCGCCACCATATGAGATGTTTACATCAGGGTAAACATGCCTAAATCACTCTTGTTATAAGAACAAATGCAAAAATAGCATTTATTATTTTTAGAATAATAATAATTTATAATAATTGATCTGGAACACTTTAAATGTCATCAGTATTTGGTAGCTGACATTTAGAGCACTCCACAGCAATTATTATTAATTATTATTATTATTTCCCTACAATATATTGTAGGGAAATAATAATAATTATTATTATTATTATTATTTTCTTACAATATATTGTAGAGAAATAATAATAATAATAATTGCTGTGGAGTGCTCTAAATGTCAGCTACCAAATACTGATAACATTTAAAGTGCTCCAGGTCAATTATTATAAATTATTATTATTCTAAAAACAATAAATGCTATTTTTGCATTTGTTCTTACACAAGAGTGATTTAGGCATGTTACCTGATGTAAACATCTCATATGATGGCGGTCTGTGCCTGTCTTACCCCTCATATAATATGGCATATATTATTCATTTCAGCATCTTTATTACAGTTATAGTATTTATCATGTTTCTGATATCAATTTGGAATAAATGTAATAGATAACCTTTATTACTAATATTAGTGTAATTACACAACATTTTATTAGCACTAAGGCTAACATCCAACACCCATGACGACTCGCCAGACACTGAATGTTACTGCGCCTCTCCTCCCTCAATAGCTCCTCCCACTTCGTAACAATGTTAGATGGTGAATTTAATGTATTTTTCTGTAAGCTTAACTCGTTGTATGTGTATTTTACTTTTTATTGTTTTCTGTAATAGATGAGTTATGCAAATTAAAATAATGTTATGAAGTTGGAGTTTCAATTTTGTTCTAATGTATACATATTTAATTCAACATTTGGCATCATGAAAAAGTGGGCGGAGCTACAGCAGAGGGAGAAGAAGCAGTGTGTCAGTAACTTGATTCCCCATGACACTTCACAACACTATAAAATACTTATTGTATAATTATACTATTACAGGTCTTCCTCCACAGCCAGCTCATGTCAAAATAACATGTATATAGTACATTATTTTACGATGTTTATATGTGTTTTATGATTGTTCATGGTTCAATAGGTTAAGGAAGCAGTATTGTATTATATTTCCTACAATATATTGGGGCACCAAACATTCGCGATTTTTCAACATTCACAAGGCTCTTGATCCCCTAACCCTCGTGAATGTTGAGGGATACCTGTAATGTCATTTTTATTGTTGTACATGGTCCTCATTAGCAAAATTTATATTTAATGTTAATTTTTGCAAAACTAGGGGACATGCATTCCAAAGAAGATTGATGGAACGAGAGCAGGAGAAGGAGTTGGACACACGAGATCGTGTCAAAGAGAAGGAAGAGCTGGAAGAACTAAGAGCCAAAATCATGGCTGAAGGTCATGATAACCCAGATGCTGCCTTCCAGAAGGTTAGAAAATATACTTAAATATTAAGTTTGTGTTGCTTCCTTAATTAATTAATATGTAGGGAATGTGCAAGCATCCCCCAGGTCATTAACAAATAAGACACAAATAGTCTCTTACTTTTTTTTTTTTTAACTTTGCCTGTTTTCTAAAATGTTTACCTTTGTGATTACTCGAGTGTTTGGAGTGGGGGTAAAAGGGGTTCAGTTACAGCTTTTGCTTATACCTTTTTACTTTTGACCTACAGATATGTTTGAGAATTGTCATATATCTTTTTGAAACCCTCCATGACACTGCTACCATTGTGTCATTGTTTAGTTCATTCCATTTCTTCTTTTTTCTTTTAACACACTAGCCATCTCCCACCTAGGCAATTGTGACCCCCCCCCCCTCCAAAAAAAAAAAAAAATTTTTACATTTAGTAATTTATACAGGAGAAGGGGTTACCAGCCCTTTGCTTCCGGCATTTTAATAGCATTTTTCAATACCCATGGCTTACGGAGGAAGGATTTTTTTTCCACTTCCCCATGGATTACTTTATCACTTAGGTTAACCCTTTCAGGGTCGCAAGGCCCTCTCCCAAACTCGTTCTCAGGGTCACAAATTTTTCTGAAAAAAAAAAAAAATTAGTTTTTCTTATGAAATGATAGCTTTTCTTATGAAATGATCATAACGCCACCAAAATTATGAAATTTGATCGAAAACTAACGGAATTATGCTTTCACGAAGTTAGCGGTATGGATGACATTTACGCATCGGCGATTTCGCCCACTTTGAGCCCTATTTTCGGCAAATTCCAATGTTTCAGTCTACTAAAATTATAGCTATTTCGCTAGAACTCCATTTCTTCTATCGATTGAGTACAAGAAACCGCCTATTTACCAATTTCAACTACCCAAAATAGTGGTCAGAAAATGGCAATTTGGCCAATTTCACACAAATTTCAAACAATGCCAATTTAAAAATAGGGTCCAGAATAAACAAGGCAGATATTCCTGGCACTAAAATAACATCTTCTCTGTTCATTAGTCACATCTCCAGGCCCCTCTTACATTACTTTTGCTTTCCATTTTGAATTTTTATTCTCACAAAAAATAGAATATTTACTGTTATGTATACAACTGCATCATTGTAAAAATGGTATAAATAATATCAGCACACTTGTGCAAGAATATTAGACTCGCCAGTTGATGTGTATTGGACGCATGGTGTGATTTGTTTACTCTTAAACATCGGCCAAAATCGAACATTTTCGCTACTTTGCGCTCAGTTTCAAGGTACTTGTCATCGAGAAACCAGTCAAAGTTATCTCTATTTCTGTAATATATCATCCATTCTATCAAATGAGACCAAGAAAACGAGAATACAAGCATAAATACCATACGAAAATAGACTGCAAAGTCGCTGTTTTAACCGTTAAACTGTCCATACGTAGATATACGTTCACTCGCGTAGCTGACCAAATATTTTGAAAAAAAAAAAAAAATGAAGAGCACATTTTTATAAACAGGATAGGCTAAAAAAAAAGAAATTTGGGCCAGTACTTACCGAGATATAAGCCCGCCAATTTGGTACTGGATGCTCACCTGACGTCAACATCAAGTCCTGCCGCTTGTAGAAGTAATGCCGATATACTTTTTTTTCTAGTTTTTATTTTAATTTATATAATTTTTATGTTCTGATAATTACAATCCATGGGGAAGTGGAATAAGAATCTTTCCTCCGTAAACCATGCGTGTTGTAAAAGTCAACTAAAATGCCGGGAACAATGGGCTAGTAACCCCTTTTCCTGTATAGCTTACTAAAAAGAAGAAGAAGAAAACGGTCAAAGTGGGATGTTTGAATGTGCGTGGATGTTGTGCGAATGATAAGAAAGAGATGATTGTAGATGTTATGAATGAAAAGAAGCTGGATGTCCTGGCTTTAAGTGAGACAAAGCTGAAGGGGGTAGGAGAGTTTCAGTGGGGAGAAATAAATGGGATTAGATCAGGGGTTTCAAATAGAGTTAGAGCTAAAGAAGGAGTGGCAATAATGTTGAATAATCAGTTATGGCAGGTAAAGAAGGAATATAAATGTATAAATTCAAGGATTATGTGGAGTAAAATAAAGGTTGGATGTGAAAAGTGGGTTATAGTAAGTGTTTATGCACCTGGAGAAGAGAGAAGTGTAGAGAAGAGAGAGAGAGATTTTGGGAAATGTTGAGTGAGTGTGTGGGGAGTTTTGACCCAAGTGAGAGAGTAATTGTGGTTGGGGATCTTAATGCTAAAGTGGGTAAAAATGTTGTGGATGGAGTAGTAGGTAAATTTGGGGTGCCAGGGGTAAATGTAAATGGGGAACCATTAATTGAGCTATGTGTAGAAAGAGGTTTGGTAATAAGTAATACATATTTTATGAAAAAGAGGATAAATAAATATACAAGGTATGATATAGCACGTAAGGAAAGTAGTTTGTTGGATTATGTATTAGTGGATAAAAGGTTGATGAATAGGCTTCAGGATGTACATGTTTATAGACGGGCAACGGATATATCAGATCATTATTTGGTTGTAGCTACAGTTAGAGTAAAAGGTAGATGGGACAAAAGAAAATGGCAACAGCAAGTAAGAGAGGTAAAGTGTATAAACTAAGGGAGGAGGAAGTTAGGGTGAGATATAAGCAACTATTGGCAGAAAGGTGGGCTAGTGCAAGTAGGAGTAGGGGGTTGAAGAGAGTTGGGATAGTTTTTAAAATGCAGTATTAGA